>RCUC01160792.1:0-23105 GCA_003697995.1 Taxidea taxus jeffersonii
AATTATGTGGCCTAAAGCTTATCTGTACTTACAATGTGGCATCAATTTCTGGAAAATGCACTTAAGTGTGGTAACTAAGACAAACCTATTAAGTTGAAAAAAACTGTAAGTAACATTTTAATACTTTGATCCATTACACTTTGACTCACCTAATTTACTTAGCTCTTAATTCAGTATCCAATAAAAATTATTATTATAAACGGACACAATTAAATGTACTCCTAAAAGGGTATAGGTCAATTCTTACTAATCATAACTTTCTATCTAAGCCAGCTCTGTTAAAACCTGGGAAAAGATGATCAGTTCTCATTCACAAATACGAATGCAAGTTGTCATTTAACAGAACTCTATATATTAATCCTGGTACCAATAATCTCTCCAGTTAATTTCAGCATCAGAAATAATTTAAGACCACTCTAACAAAAGAAATCCTAGACAGTGCCAACTGCTAAATGTCCTCAACTTAAAACATCAGTAACTTGGAATAGGCGGCATTCGTTTATTATATTCCCACTATATTTTAGAAAGTCTAATATTACCACTATATTTTAGAAAACTGAATTTCTTCCCACTGTATTTTAGAAAGTCTAATTTTGTCTAAAGGCAAATTAAAATCCAACACATATGTTCTCTATTTGATTCCATCAAGTATGTGGGAAATAAAAGAAAAAAATTGTGAAAAAATAAAGCCTGTGTAAAAACAATCCCAAATTACTTTGAGAAAAAAAGCCTAATAATTATAAATTAATAAAACTAATGAAAACAGGGAGTGAAAAAAAGAAATGACAAAACCAACCCCTCCTCGCTGACCATCTACATGTATGGAACGGATGTGATCTGCCAGATCTGGACTAGAGTTGAAGCAAGCCTGGCACTGGTCCCAACAACAATTATAGGCAATATTTTTGCTTGAAGAAGTAGTGCTTCCTTGTCCATTCATCATTGCTGGAGTTGAACGCCCACTGGATATTGTGCTGTCTACATCCATTATAGTACTGCTTATGCTACAAAAGAAGAAAAAAGGCTGTGTTATTCCTAGAAATTCACTAACATGAATATGATCTTATAAATAAATACTTAAGATTACTACTTGACATTCTGCTCCATACAAAGCATACTGACCATATTTTCTATTAGAAAACAACACTGATTTGAAATTATTTAGTTGCCAATAAAGTACAAATCAAGTAATAGTTTCCAGCTATAAATGAGAATCAAGAGTATCTTTACAATTCTGCAAATTACTTGTTAATCCAAAACCTTTTCCTCTATTCACTAATCTGAAGATTCAACTGCTTGTCAGAGCCCACCTCTCTCCATCTCAAAGAAGTTTGGGAAACTGTACTGTATTTTCTCTTCTAAATAAAAAAAAACAGGGACACCTGGGTGGCTCAGTCAGTTAAGCATCTGCCTTCCAGGTCATGATCCCAGAGTCCTGGAATCAAGTCCCTCACTGGGCTCCTTGCTCAGGAGGGAGCTTGCTTTTCCCTCAGCCTACTTCTGCTTGCCATTCCTCCCTGCTTATACTCTCTCTCTCTGACAAATAAATAAACAAAATCTTTAAAATAAATATATAAATAAATGAGAAGAAGGGAGAAAACTGGGTTCAATCAAAGTTTCCCCGATTTTACTGAAGTCCAAATAAACTGTCTTTTCCTGGCCCTCAATTTTTTTTTTAAAGAAAATCACGTATTAGTAACTGTTTTATTAAGAAAATCACATATTAGTAGAAATAGAGTAATAGAAGTAATTCTGAATGCCCAAAATTTCGTATCTTAATAAAATGTAACACACTTCTGCCTCCCTTTTAAAAGCAATCAGTTTAGGGGAAGCTGGCTGGCTCAGTCAATAGAGTATGTGACTCATCAAATAAATAAATAAAGTCTTTAAAAAAGGAATCTTTAGGGGCACCTGGGTGGCTCAGTGGGTTAAGCCGCTGCCTTCGGCTCAGGTCATGATCTCAGAGTCCTGGGATCGAGTCCCACATCGGGCTCTCTGCTCAGTGGGGAGCCTGCTTCCCTTCCTCTCTCTCTGCCTGCCTCTCTGCCTACTTGTGATCTGTCAAATAAATAAATAAAAATATTTAAATTAAAAAAATTTTTAAATAATTAAAAAATAAAAAAGGAATCTTTAGAGGTACCTGGGTGGCTCAGTCAGTTAAGCTCCGACTTGGCTCAGGTCATGATCTCGGGGCTATGAGAACAAACCCCACATCAGGCTCCATGCTATACAGAGCCTGCTTGAGGTTCTCTCCCTCTCCCTTTGCCCCTTCCCTCATGCTCAAACTTTTTCTCTCTAACATAAATAAATAAACATATTTGTTTAATTAAAAGCAATTCATTAAAATTTTTTTTCATTTTAGTATCTTCCCAATACAGAAACTACAGGAAAGTAGTTTCAACCACAGAAAGGTCAACAGTAAAAATGTTTGCAGGTTAAAATCCATCAAAAGCTATATATCTGCTTACAATTTAAGTAACAAAAATTATGAAAGTTCTATTAACTTTTAAGGGGCATGCTTCCCTACTCCAAAGTTTTTATTTTGTTGTTGAAAATTTCAACAACACAGAAAAGTATATCTGAATCTGAACTTGACAATTTTCATTTTGTCCTATTTGCTGTATTTTTCCCCCTCAATCATCTGCAAATTGCAAACATGATACTTCAGCCACAATTATTTCAGCATACATCTTCTAAAAATAAGAACATTCACCTATAACCACAAACTTATTTGCTGATATGTAAAAGTCAAAATAAATTTTAACTTATTAATAAGTAAGCTTCTGTTTTGTTTTTCCCTCCCTCCTCATTAAGTAAGCTTAATAATGATTTGTGTCTAACACCCTATGCACCCATTTTAAAAAACTAGCAAGGGCGCCTGGGTGGCTCAGTTGGTTAAATCACTGCCTTTGGCTCAGGTCATGATCCTGGAGTCCCTGGAGGATCGAGTCCCAGTATCCAGCTCCCTACTCAGCAAGGAGTCTGCTTCTCTCTCTGACCCCCCGTCTCATGTGCACGTGCTCTCTCTCTCTCTCAAATAATTAAAATCTTTAAAAAAATAAATACAATAAAATAAAAACACTGCCAAAAATGTTTCAGACATGAAAAATGTCTCAGATTTTACTTTAAAGAATGTTCACATAAGTTCATCTGGCTATCTATCAGTCAATATATATATTCCAAATGTAAACTCTAAAACTTCCTTCTAAAACTCTGTAAACTTGGGGTACCTGGCTGGTTCAATCAGCAGAGCATGTGACTTTTGATCTCAGGGTTGTAAATTTCAGCCCCACACTGGGTGTAGAGATTATTTTGTTTTTTTTTTTTTCCTTTGTAATCTCTATTAAACTCTCAAATGCAAATCACCTCTTGAATACCTGAACATTTATTCATATTTTTTGTTTTTGTGCATAAACCGTATGTCAGTTTTTCTACACTGAAAGGCGTATTTTAATTTGAGCCTTAGAAATTTCAAGTTTCATTAGGCCCTTAATATTTTTCTTATTGCTTGCTTCATGTATTTTAAAACATTTTAGCTATAAAACTCAATACTTCTGTAAACCAAAGGCAAATAAAATATTAATAGTTTTAAGTGAACAACCAACCACACTCAAATTATAAACAATCTTAGGGAAAGAAATAAATTTCAGACCTCTTCTGATATAATCTCTAAGGTATAGCAAAGTGTAAACACACACACACACACACACACACACACAAAACAAAGAAATAAATTTCAGTGACCTCTTCTGATATAATCTCTAAGGTATAGCAAAGTGTAAAAACACACACACACACATACATACATACATACATACATACATACATATGCAGGGTAGTAATGCTCTCGTTTCCATACCTAAATCAGGGAGGGAGATATAGACACAGCTATCCTCTAAAGGCAAAACTTCTTTTAAAGGATACACAAAACACTGTCCATGTTTTTTTTGGAGGAGGGAAGGGAGGGTTAGTAGGAGGGAAGGGAGGGTTAGTAGGAGAGAAACTTTCACTATATACACCTTTTGAATAACTGTTAATCGCATACTGTATTGCTTTTATGTAAAAGTCCAAAATTAGTTGAAAATGAAACCAGAGCGACTGCCTTCAGCTCAGATCATGATCCTGGAGTTCCAGGATCAAGCCCTGCCTCAGACTCCCTGTTCAGCAGGGGGTCTGCTTCTCCCTCTGCCCTTCCCCCGCTCATGCTCTCTCATTCTCTCTCTCAAATAAATAAATAAAATATTTGGGGGGCCTAGGTGGCTCAGTGGGTTAAGCCTCGCCTTCAGCTCAGGGCATGATCTCAGGGTGCTGGGACTGAGCCCTACATCAGGCTCTCTGCTCAGCAGGGAGCCTGCTTCCCCCTCCTCTGCCTGCCTGTCTGCCTACTTGTGATCTCTCTCTGTGTCAAATCAATCAATCAATCAATCAAAATTTTTTTTAAAAAAAAGAACATGAAACCAACTTTCTCCTTAAATTGGATAAAGTAAAGGTCAAGAGACTCTACTTACAATATATCCAACTAGCAATATACAGACTATCTACACAGTGCTTAGGGTACTTTTTTTGCTTATTAATTTTACCATAGAAGGGGAACTCTGTAAGTCCAAATATCCATAAACGCTAAGCACTAGGTAATTAGTCTATGTGCAGTATCTTTCACTTGAAACACAGTACTTCATGTGGATACAGATCTTCATAAAAAGATGGCATAATGCTGATGTTAAGAGCATGAATTGTGTCCATCAATGTCAACTAAGCTGCAAATGCAGTGGCAGAGGAGGTAAGAGACAGGTCCCAGGCCCTAGAAGACTTAATCAAGAGACCATCACACATGTGCAGCATACCCAGAGCCTCCCATTCCGTAGGAGGGCCAAATGGAGTCCTGACACACAGTCCCTCTTAGGTTTCTCCAACTTCTAGGAAGTGCCCAAATCCTAAGCCTCCAGGCTCCCTTTTGGTCCCAGACCCATGATGGAATCAGCAGTTCTCTCCATTCCTAAGATTGATAAAGGCAACAGTCCTGATTCAGAAAAGCACAGGAGATAAGTTACATTTCAATTCTGACAGGACACTGAGCTAGACACAGATGTCACAGAAAACAATGTTCTCCTCCTTCCTATAACAGTAAGATATCAAGATGATCTGAACTAGAAGGGCACATTCCTTCCACTCATCCTGTAATATTCCTAGGACAGTAAATACATTAAAATTTTTCACTCAGTTCTCCTTCCCAATGAATACCTATTGATTCTGTAAAACAGGAACAAAAGTAGCCTAGTATCTGGATGAAAACCAAAGCCAGAAAAAGCACTCCTACTCAGATAATTACAATAATTCTAAAGCAGTGTTTCTCAGTATTCTATGTATTACCTGGCATCTTAGTAAGTGCAGATACTGATTTGGTACATTTGGGGGTAGGACCTGAGATACTGTATTTTTAACAAGCAGCTACTTGTTGATACTCCTGCTACAACAGTGTTAAGTAGTAAAACTCTAAAAGATCTTTCACCATTGTTACCCAAGTAAGACCTATCAGACTATGCAAGGAAGTGTCTCCCATTGCAAAATGATAAACTAAAGCATACACAAAAACACACTCACAGACACACATGCACACCCTGTGACAACAGATAATCCCTAAATTTCAAAAAAACACATGCTGTTAGAAATTCAAATGCAATATTTAGAGAAGGACATGAGACATTTTCAACCTAACAATATTCCCTTTTCCCTCTTTTTCATGGACCCTTTTCCTCTTGTTAAGAAACTACCTGGTTAAAAAAAAAAAAAAAAAGAAAGAAAGAAACTACCTGGTATACCAGACGTTTTTACCCCAAAATCTAAAGTACACAGATTTGATGAAAATGACTTCCTCTGAGAATTCAAGGGCCAACTCACTCGTACATATAATAGACCCTTCTTTGAGAACCCAAATTACTGTTGAGCAAAACCTCTGTGCGGTAGATATGACCACAGGGCTGCCAACACTGAAAAGACCAGATCAGCTTGCTGAATGACAAGATACGGGAAAAGAGGAAGCAATACATGGATGTCATATTATCATGATGGAGGACAGACCAGGGTCTTCACATAACAGAATAAGAAAAGTTCACTGATTCGGTTTCAGATTCCACATTGCAAACACTGTAAAAAAAAAAACAAAAACAAAAGCACTATCCCTTTTATCAAATAGGCATAAAATTAACCTAAAAAGACTATTAAAATAGCCTTCCTTTTCCAACTAAATATCTGTATGAGGCCAGATAGTCTTCACATAGTTCAACCAAACAATTCACTGCAACAGACTGAACTAGCTGTTACACCAGATACTAAAGACATTAAATATAAAACAACATCATTCTTCAATTTTTTTTAAACTGGAAAAGTTATTCTATGTTAAGAAAATACTGTTTAGGGGTGCCTGGCTGGCTCAGGTGGCAGAGCATGCAACTCTTGATCTAAGGGTCATGAGTTCAAGCCCCACAGTGGGCAGGGAATCTCCTTAAAAACATAAAGAAAATACTGTTTGTTACATATAATTGGTTCATTTTTAAATTAATGCCTCTAAAGTTCTTGGTCTTTTTTTTTTTTTATGATTTTATTTGTTAGAGAGAGAGAGAGAGAGAGAGAGCGCGCGCACAGGCAGACAGAGAGGCAGGCAGAGGCAGAGGGAGAAGCAGGCTCCCTGCCCAGCAAGGAGCCCGATGTGGGACTCGATCCCAGGACACTGGGATCATGACCTGAGCCGAAGGCAGCCACTTAACCAACTGAGCCACCCAGGCGTCCCAAAGTTCTTGGTCTTAATTTCTGCTCCTATAATAGTAATAAAATATAACCCACATAAACGGAGTTTTTTTTATTTTTTCAGTAACTTTTTAATAGCTTTACTGAGATCTAAGTTATATTCCTCAACATTTAAGAAAACAAAAGAATTTTTAAAAGCAAAAAGGCTGAGAACCACTGTTAGGGATCAAAGCTTAAATGACTCTCTAAAACAGATTGGAAAGATTATGTTCCTGAGATGGAATATTTTTATTTTATTCTGAGTGTAACTGCTGAATTTGAAACTGAATCTGAGGTCCAATGAGTAGGAGCCTTTTCAGGTGTCTTCTTTTCAGTTACCTATGAGGAAAGTCATTTATATTGTGGATCTTCCTTGGTATCTTTGAGTTCTTTTCTTCTCCCTGCTCAAAATTTCTAAGTTACTGAAATGTCTAACTTTTTTTTTTTTTTTTTTTAAGATTTATTTGACAGAGAGAGCATGAGCAGGAGAACAGCACGCAGAGGTAGGGAGAAACAGGCTCCCCGCTGAGCAGGGAGACCAATAAAAGTTTGATCCCAAGACCCTGGGATTATGACCTGAGCCAAAGGCAGACACTTAACCAAATGAGCCATCCAAATGCCCCTGAAATGCCTAACTTGAAAGGAAGGTTGAGAACAGGGGCCTGAAGATAAATGGGTGTATAATTTGAATCCAAGTGTAATTTACTCTTGTCACTCAAAAAACTTTAAATATCATAATTTCCTCTATATATGTCATTGATTAGCAAAGTTGCAGATCTGTACTGCAGATCTAATTTAGGCCTCCACATATCCATTTACATAAAATTAGATCTGCAAATCACACCCTTATGCCTTACCCAATTAAACACCTTCCAAGGAGACTCAGTTACTTGCTACATGCTCTCCCCTCCTAGGGAACTAATAACAAATTAAAGGGCTAACATAAAACAATACTAAGAGTTTTACTGCTTGGGGTGCCTGGGTGGCTCAGTGGGTTAACCCTCTGCCTTCTGCTCAGGTCATGATCTCAGGGTCCTAGGACTGAGCCCCACATCACATCATCTGCTCAGCAGAGAGCCCCCCACCTCCTCTGCCTCTCTGCCTACTTGTACTCTCTGTCAAATAAATAAATAAAATCTTAAAAATAAAAAGAGTTTTACTGCTTAACTTTGAGGTTCCAGTCATTTTTGCATTTGTGATATAAAGACAGTTAAGATCATTAAGTAATGATATTTTTCAAACAGAATTTCCCTACTAGTAATCCCCTTTCATAGTTCTTAATCAGTAGAACAAAGTGTAGTATCTGGAGACTGAAAGACAAGTTGCCCATATCTGCAGATCAAATTTTCAAGACTAAGCAGCCAAAACAGAACAAAGAGGGGCTCATGGGTGGCCCAGTCAGTTAAGCATCTGCCTTAGGCTCAGGTCACGATACAAGGGTCCAGTGATCCAGCTGGCACTGGGCTCCCTGCTCAGCAGGGAGCCTGCTTCTCCCTCTCCTCCCTGCTCATGCTCTCTCTCACTGTGCTTTCTCTCGCTCTCTCTGCCTCTCTCTCTCAAATAAACAAAATCTTAAAAAAAAAAAAATGTTGAGGACACCTGGGTGGCTCAGTTGGTTAACTGAGTTAAGCTCAGGTCATGTATGATTCCAGGGTCCTGGGATGGAGTCCTGCATCAGGCTCCTTGCTAGGAGGGAGTCTGCTTCTCCCTCAGCCTGCTCTACCTGCTGCTCCCTGCTGCTTGTGCTCATTCCCTCTGACCAATAAATAAAATCTATTAAAAAAAAAAAAAAAAAAAGCTTAAAGCGTTTGGTGAAACTGACCAAAAAAAAGAAAAAGAAATAGGAAATTTTGTTTGAATACTAAAACCAACATAAACTTGTAACATTCATTTACAAAGAGCACTTTGAATTTAAATTCACTTAAGTTTTACTATTCTGACTCACTTTATAAATTAATGTAAAATTTTTGAACTTATAAAAAATAGATACTAATAAAATATAATTTTAATATGTCTTGGACATTGGGGTTCCACACAAAAAATTCATTGGGGAGGAGGCGCCTGGGTGGCTCAGTGGGTTAAGCCTCTGCCTTTGGCTCAGGTCATGATCCCAGGGTCTGGGATCGAGCCCCGAATCAGGCTCTCTGCTCAGCAGGAAGCCTGCTTCTCCCCTCTCTCTCTGCCTGCCTCTCTGCCTACTTGTGATCTCTCTCTCTCTGTCAAATAAATAAATAAAATCTTTTAAAAAAATTCATTTGGGGAAAAAAATTTCATCCACTATTCAGTCTATAAATTGTTTTTAGATTATTTTCTCAACAATAGTCCTAAAATTGTCAAACTACAAGCTATGAAATGGATAGTACTTTTACATTAAAAAGTTAGAAACATTAAAAAAAAAAGTTAGAAACAACAACAAAACCAGAAAACATGGAACTGTACCAAAAAAATAAGTGAGAGAGAGGATAAAAAAGTGCCATAAACTTAAAGAATGTAATAGAAAGGGGCACCTGACTGCCTCAGTCAGTGGAACATGCAACTCGATCTGGGGATTGTGAATTCAAGCTCCACACTGGGTGTAGAGATTACTTAAAAATAAAATCTTAAAAAATAACAATAATACAGTAGGAAAACAGGATTATCAAGGCATCTAACCACTTCCTTCAAGATTTGGAAGTTATTGATTAAGGTTCCACAAAAGAACTTTCCTAATCTCCAAAGAATCAAGGCTGTTTTATTTTTGTTCTTCAATGAAAACCATACACTCTTTAGAAAATCTTAGGTTTATAAGCTATCTGACTTACTATAAAACAAATATTCTAGGGGCGCCTGGGTGGCTCAGTGGGTTAAGCCTCTGCCTTCAGCTGGGTCATGGTCTCAGGGTCCTGGGATCGAGCCCCACATCGGGCTCCTTGCTCAGGTGGGAGCCTGCTTCTCCCTGTCCCTCCCCCTCCATCTGCTTACTTGTAATCTCTATAGCTCTGTCAAATAAATAAATAAAATCTTTAAAAAAAAAAAAACAAATATTCTATAATTCTTACTTTAAAAGGATGGAACACTATCCTGCATATGGACTGAAGAAAGTGGCATGAGATAAAAGGAAATAAAAATTCTGATTTATAAGTTACATTTAACAGGATCAGAGCAAGCATTATAAACTTAGCTTAATTCTAACTGGTAAAAGCTTTACATAGATATATGTATACTCTACATAATTTTCAAGGTACTTATCAAATTGTAAGTAAACAGCATTATATCCACACACCAGGGATCTGTAATCTAATCACCCAACTAGGTAAATTGTTATTTGTCTAACAGGTGATGTTCCTGTCATCTACGAAATTGCCACTCATTAGTAGAATGATTACTCCATGTTTCTCCCATGCTTATAATCAAAATTATTAAAGGCTAAAAATCAAAAAGAGTGCCAACCATTTAGGACAAATCTGTGTTCTTGAAAAGTGTGAAGTTGTATACCTGATATTTATGGATAATATACAACTTTAAGAGTGAAATTCTACTATTTCTCACCTCCATTTGTTGGAATGGACTACAATTTTGTGCCCTGCTCCTTATTCTAGACATTGATAATGGGATTGAAAGCCATTAAACTAAACAAGTTAAAGGAAACAGGCACTTCAAGAAAATTATGAACTGCCTGCCTGCCTGTTACATTTTATGACTCTTAAAAAAAAAAAAGATCATATAACTTACTGAATCAAAATTTACATCACAAAAGTAAGGTATTTTATTTAAATCTGAGCTCCTATTCTTTATTATAACAGCTAACACTTACTGAGTATATTTCCCAAAGATGGCCACACCATATACACTTTCCCACATGCTTTTCTTACAATATGACATCAGGGTGCTGAAGGGTCATTATTACCTCCCACTGAATGTGAACAAACCTGAGACTACTGCAAAAGTGATACTTTTGATATCAAGTGATACAAGACTTACAAGGCAAGGTCATAAAAGGCAATACTACAGCTTCAGCCTGACTCACTCTTGGGATACACAGCTTGGGAGACCAGAACTACCACATTAAGAAATCTGGCTCCCCTGAAACCACCATGCTCAAGAGACCTCCTGAAAAGTACACAGAGCTAGAGAGAGATGCCAGGGAGTCCAGATGTTTCAGTCTTCTCAGCCCAGGCACCAAACATGTGACAAATAGGTGAGTGTGTAAGTGAGTTTTCTGGTAATTTCACTTCCGAGTCTTTATGCCATTGTTCTAAACTGACACCAAGTGGAGCAGGAATGATCTAAACCTACCCAGAGCTGCTCAGATCTTAGATTTGTAAGCAAAATAAAATTCTTTTTAATCATTAAATGTTGGTGTTGGCTGTCATGCAGCCATAGTAAGTGGAAGAATGCTTGACATGTATTAACTCATTTAATATTTACAATAACCACATGAAATAGGTACGTTAGCATCCTCATCTTAACAGATAAGAGACTGAAACACAGAAATTATGTGACTTGCCCAAGGTCACACAAATACAAAACACTAACGCCAAACAACTCAGTTGTCACATTTATACAAAGGAAAAACATGAGCAAACCACAGATTTGAGAAATACTGGAATGCAGCCCTTATCGTATGTCAAAATAACAGTTTCGCTTAGTGTGCCCATACAAAAAGTTGTTTCTTTGCTTTTGTACATCTAAAACACACACAACACAAAAGATACTTAACGTTTACATATAATTTGATTCTTTAAGGTAGATAGTTTTGCTAACAAGATAAACTATTAAATTTGATTCCTGGGGCACCTGGGTGGCTCAGTCGGTTAAACGTCCCACTGTTGATTTTGGCTCAGGCCATCTCAGGGTTGTGAGATAGAGCCTCCTATCTGGCTCTGGGCTGGGCAAAGAGCCTGCTTAAGATTCTCTCCCTCTCCTTCTGCCTCCTGGCGTTCTCTCTCTCTCTCAACAACAACCAAAAGATTACTCCAATCAATTAGCTTCATAAAAAAATTAATTCAAGGTCATAGAAGGCAACACTATCCTCAGGAAGAACTTGTCCCAAATTTAGAACTTAAGCCACTAAAACAAATAGGAGCCTGACAGTGTCAACATAAATTTCAACTCCAAATATTCACTTGTCTAGGGACAAAGGGACAGTCACTTTGGTTTTTCTTTATCAAGAAAAAACAGTAAATTAGAGGTTGGGTTTTAAATGGGATAAAGGAATTTAGATCACATCAGATTTCTGTAAGGCCACCTGGTTTTGCCTTCCAAACTGCTATGGTGCTGTAGGCTTTTAAACCTTTAAACTCAGAAGCAATCAGAAAAAGTAAGTAAAGGGAGGCCTGTGTGGCTCAGTCAGTTAAGTGCCTGCCTTCCGCACAGGTCATGATCCTCATGATCCCAGGGTCCTGGGATCTTCAGCATCTGGCCCTTGCTCAGCAGGGATCCTGTTTCTCCCTCTGCCACTGGAGGCTCCCCCTGCTTCTGCACCAGCTCTCTCTCACACACAAATAAATAGAACCTTAAAAAAAAAAAAAAAAGGGAAAAAGAAGTAAAAAAGAAAAAAGAAAGTATAGACAAGTGCTTGTTCTATCACATGCATTACATATGCTCAAGTCACATTTCCATAAGGCCCAATTCTGGTTCCTTCTGATCTGCTTAATTTGTACTACGAATCACCTAAAAGTCTCTCAATTAGGGTAAACTCCTAAGCCTATGTAGTGTAGCCTTGCACACAGTAAATGCTCATACTTTTAGTGACAATTTAAGCAGGATTTTTAAGGCAAGTAAAATACATGGCTTTGTCATACTGAGATAATCATAAAAATTAATTGGAGACACACTAAAAATCATTAGCCAAAACCAAGATATTATTATTACTATTGTTACTGTAATTACAAGCTATTATCACTGTAATTTAAAAAGCTAAAATGGGTTTTTCTAATCAAGAAAAAGACTACTCTCCATCCCTACAATTATTTCTCTGAATAAAAACAAAAGATTTCTTCCCCAAGACCCAGCAGCATTCACTAAATTGGTCAAAAGGGACTTTATGCAACAATGATGAAATATAGCCTATGGAAAACAAGTAGGCTACATTCTTACATTACCACTGTGCACATCATTTTATATTTGCTTCTCATTTCGAGTCTATTGCTCTTTAGGATTACTCCACCCACATTTTTCAAGCAGTTTAAGACCAGATCAGCAAGCAATTACCTTCACAAAGACTGTAATACTAGAAACATTCTATTCCAACGTAATTACATTATAAGGAGTTACCTTTTACCTTCTTTTTTAGTCTTTTACCTTCAAAGATTTCCAGGGAAATGCCTGTATGTAAAGACAGTATGTAAAAAAATCTGCTAAGAAGACTAACACCCATTTTGTAAGAAGCAATCACATTTACTTGTTTTTTTTTAAAGTTAGTGTTAAATCACAAAAATTACTTAACAGATGATTTCAGTACACACATTTCTGGCTAAAATGTCTACAGGAGTTCTCAACACCTCAAAAGACATATTCAAAGCACTGCCAACATGAACGTAAAGCACTAAAAAATCTACTGCTACTGCTGATTCATCCACTCTCTGTACTTTAACAAATATTTATAAAAAGTAATGACAAAAATTTTATAATTTAGCAATGATATAGTAAATGTATTTACTGAGAAATACAAATACCCTTCTAAAGTCTCTATATTTTCTCTAATTAGTAACACTTCATCTTTCTAGAAATTTGAAACACAAATGAAAACAGGAAAGCAAGACAGGGACTTCGAAAAGCATTAAACTTAAATAAAATGCCAATAAAGACACTCTATTCCCCTAAAGACTGAATAACTACAACATTTAAAAATAACTTTTAGGGACACCTGGGTGGCTCAGTTGGTTAAGCGGCTGCCTTCGGCTCAGGTCATGATCCCAGCGTCCTGGGATCAAGTCCCACATCGGGCTCCTTGCTCGGCAGGGAGCCTGCTTCTCCCTCTGCCTCTGCCTGCCTCTCTGTCTGCCTGTGCTCGATCTCTCTCTCTAATACATAAATAAAATCTTAAAAAAAAAAACTTTTATACTTCGTAGTCTTAAAACGGATCTAGGCCATGTATATTATAATTACCAATGAAAATGAGGCCCAGACATGTAAATGAATCAAGCTCCTAAGTTATTCTTTGCAAAAGAGACAGGTGAAATTTAAACTAGCCACTGACTTAATAGTGTTGTAATTAAACTTTTCCAGTGACAGGCTGGTTACAAGAGTCACCTAGGCAGTATGGTAGCTAAGAGCATACCTAGAGCCAGGACTGCCTAAATTCTAAAGGAGCTGTGTAACTCTGGGCAAGTTCTAATGTCTGCACTTCCTCCCCTCAATAGTTGTCTGTGAGGATGCAATGAACTGAACTTCATAAAATCCTTCCAATAAGCTCAAAAGGCTCAGATTCATAAACAAAGTACAGAATAGGAGTTTTCTCCTAAGATAGTATCTCAATTTATTTTTTGTTGGGAAACAAAATATTAGTTGGGGAAGTCTGCTCTTTAAATTTTTCAAAAATCACAACCTTTTTCAAATACTGTTTCTACAAATGCTGTTAAAAAGAAATGGGAGATGGGGCGCCTGGGTGGCTCAGTGGATTAAAGCCTCTGCTTTCCGCTCAGGTCATGATCCCAGAGTCCTGGGATCAAGCCCCACATCAGGCTCTCTGCCCAGTGAGAGGCCTGCTTCTCTTCCTCTCTTTCTCTCTGCCTGCCTCTCTGACTACTTGTGATCTCTGTCAAATAAATAAATAAAATCTTAAAAAAAAAAAAAAAGAAATGGGAGAAGCGGTGCCTGGTGGCTCAGTCACAAGAGCAGGAGACTTTTGATCTTGGGGTTGTGAGTTTTGAGTGCCACACTGGGTGCAGAGATTACTTAAATAAGTAAATCAATTAAAAAAAAAAAAGTGGGGAAGATATAAGGCACAGAATGGCTCTCCTTCCTGTTTCATATAGTCATGATAGTGAAAAAGAAGAAATATTTATCAGGTACATCCACATTCAGTCAAATCCAACCAGTTACTGAGTTCTGAATACAGGCAGTACAATAGTTGAGTACAGCTGGTAAGTAATGGGAGTATAAAAATAAATAGAACCAGATATTAATTCTTAAAAATGATATAGCCTTAAAAAGGCAAACACAAATGGATATTTCAATATGACACCATAAATTATGGTGATTTTTGAACACAGAAAGTATGTAAAAAGTATCTTTGAGATTTTGAATATAACAAAGCCAGGCTTGGGATATTCTGAATTATCGAAAGGATAAAATAGAGCATTTGCCAGTCTACTTCAGAATCACCACATTTGAACCCCAAATTATTTTATATTGTTTAAAATCCTCACTTTTAAGGAAAAGAATCAATCTGAAGTTCAGAGAAATGAAATGATTTGCAAGCAGTCTCTAGTAAAGCTAATACTGTAATATCAATTACTTATTCGCACCGGAGCTTTCTTTCCACATCTATCTGCATAAGAAATGGAAGCATAAATGACTACAAATTAAATACAGCTCTAGGCCCTTTATATATTCCATCTCCTTTAATCACAACACTAAGATATTCTATTTTACAGGTAGGGAAACAACTTCTGAGAAGTTAAATTATAATTCCTTCTAAATTCAGGTTAACTTGTCCTTAAATTATTTTAGTTATGGATGTGCCTGGAAAAATAAGCAAGCTATTGTTCCAATGAAATCCTCAAGAAAAAAATATTTTACTCAGAAATAATAACATAATATTTTTCTTATAAACCACTCAGGAAATTAGTTTTTCTTTCCTTTGATTTAGTTTCCTAAGCATGACTTTTTCCCCAACTTGTACTCTAGTTCAAGTCTCTTCATTTCACACCTATACTATTCCTACCACTTCCTAATTGGTCTCCCAGCTCCCAAAATTTCCTCTCTACCTTTGCCACATTTTCCTGTAACACAGAAGTTTAATCATTCATTCAAAATACATTTAAGAATACCTAAGGGGTGCCTGGCTGGCTTAGTCGGTAGCACATACAATTCCTGATCCTGGGGTTCTAAATTTGAGCCCCACACTGGGTGGAGGTATTACTTAAAAATAAAATATTAAAAAAAAATACCTAAAATAAGCATCAGGCACTGTGCCAGGTGCTGTGGATAGAACAATGATCAGAGACATGATTCCTATTCTCAGGCAGCATAAACTCTAGCAGGAGAGATAAATAGTAAATAACACTCAAATTGTAACAAGAGCAACTGAAGAATTTGGGAGTGCTAGCATTGTGTCTAACAAAGAAATCAGGGATAGTGTGCCTAAGAAAATGTTTGAGATAAAACCTGAATGGGATTAGGAGTTACAAAAAGAAGCTGGGAAGAGGTAAAAGAAACTGATTTACAAACCTGGGCAGAAAAACTGCCCACATCTGTTATTGGCATGAAAAATCCCACTTTAGCCATTCTTATTTCCCAGTTCGAATGTGAATCCTCTGACCTAGGCAGGAAGTCTGAATACCGTAGGCTCTTTTCTTCCTATGTTTCATTTAGGCTTTCTGAAAATTTCTCTTCCCATCACCTGGGTGGCTCAGTCAGTTACGCCTCTGCCTTCAGCTCAGGTCCTGATCCCAAGGTCCTGGGATGGAGCCCAGCATCAGTCCCACATCCTTGCTTGGCAGGGAGCCTGCTTCTCCCTCTGCCTGCCACCCCCCCCTTGTGCCCCCACATACATACATACATACATACATACATACATAAATAAATAAATAAATATCTTTTTGAAAAAAAAAGGGGGTACACCTGGGTGGCTCAGTGGGTTAAGCCTCTGCCTTCGGCTCAGGTCATGATCCCAGGGTCCTGGAATCCAGCCCCGCATCAGGCTCTCTGCTCAGTAGGGAGCCTGCTTCCTCCTCTCTCTCTGCCTGCTTCTCTGCCTACTTGTAATCTCTGTCAAATAAATAAATAAAATAAAATCTTTAAAAATCTTTAATGAAATAGATTGTGTGCCAAATACTCTATATATATTCCCCATAACAATCTTACAGGACAGTTAACTATTACTGTCCCCCTTTTGCAGATGGGAAACCTGAATAGTAATATGGTAAATAACTTAAATAACTGTCCCATAGTCACCCCATTTAAGTGAAAGCCAGAACTCAAACCACAAATTCTGACTCAAATCACAGTCTTTTTTTTTTTAAGATTTTATTTATTTATTTGACAGAGAGAGAGAGAACACAAGTAAACAGAGCGGCAGGTAGAGGGAGAGAGAGAGGCTCTCTGCTAAGCAGGGAGCCTGATGAGGGGCTCCATACCAGGGCCCTGGAATCATGACCTGAGCCAAAGACAGCCGCTTAACCAAATGAGCCACCAGGCACCCCTCAAATCAGTCTTAAACCACTGCTCTCCCTACACTTCCTCCCTCCTTAACTTCAAAATTTCCACTTAACCTTGGTAAAATGTTATGCATTTTTATACAGTAAATGCTTAACAATGATTTAGGGGACGCCTGGGTGGCTCAGTTGGTTAAGCAGCTGCCTTCGGCTCAGGCCATGATCCCAGCGTCCTGGGATCGAGTCCCACATCGGGCTCCTTGCTTGGCAGGGAGCCTGTTTCTCCCTCTGCCTCTGCCTGCCACTCTGTCTGCCTGTGCTCGCTCCCCACTGAGGAGCAAGTATTTTAGGTCATAAAAAGACTTTGTGGGGTGCCTGGGTGGCTCAGTGGGTTAAAGTCTCTGCTTTCGGGACGCCTGGGTGGCTCAGTGGGTTCTCTGCTTTCGGGACGCCTGGGTGGCTCAGTGGGTTAAGCCCCTGCCTTCGGCTCAGGTCCTGATCCCAGAGTCCTGGGATCAAGTCCCATGAGCCTGGCAGGGAGCCTGTTTCTCTCTCTGCCTCTGCCTGCCTCTCTGCCTGCTTGTGTGCTCTCTCTGTTTCTCCTCTCTGACAAATAAATAAATAAAATATTAAAAAAAAAAAAAAAGCCTCTGCCTTCGGCTCAGGTCATGATTCCAGGGTCCTGGGATTTAGCCCAGTATTGAGCTCTCTGCTCAGCAGGGAGCCTGCTTTCCCCCCTTCCTCTCTGCCTGCCCCTCTGCCTACTTGTGATCTCTATCAAATAAATAAATAAAATCTTTTTTAAAAAAAATACTTTGTGGCTTCTTCCTTGCTCTCTCAGATCACTTGCTCTGAGGGGAAATATGTTATGAGGGCACACAAACAGATATTGACTGGGTGAGTAACTGAAGTGTCCTGCCAAGAGCTACAAAAAGTGAGCCATCTTGGAAACACATTTCTAGCCCCAGTGAAGTCTTCAGATGACTGCAGTGCTGGCTAACCTTTTCACTGCAACCTCATGAAACCCTGAGCCAAAACCATCCAGCTAAGGCCTATCCACTCCTCACTCTCAGAAACCTTTTGCGGTAACAAATATCTGTTCCTTTAAGTTGCTGAATTTGGGGACGCCTGAGTGGCTCAGTTGGTTAAGCAGCTGCCTTCGGCTCAGGTCAGGATCCCAGCGTCCTGGGATCGAGTCCCACATCGGGCTCCTTGCTCGGCAGTGAGCCTGCTTCTCCCTCTGCCTCTGCCTGCCTCTCTGTCTGCCTGTGCTCGCTCCTGTGCTCTCTCTCTGACAAATAAATAAATTTTTAAAAAAATCTTTAAAAAAAAAAGTTGCTGAATTTGAAAGAAACTTATTACACAGCAATAAACAGCTAACACAATTGGCAAAGTGTGAAATTTGACTCTGTTTACATTAGAGTCAATACAGTTTTTCCCAGGAATTAGGGCAAAACCTACACCTTGGAATTAAAAGCCTCACAGAACTACGCAAGATGGATGAAGTGGGAGGCACTGTTTCTTCCCATCTTACACAATACTCAGTGAAGAGTCCAGCACACAGTAATACCTGTGTTTGGTTAGCAAATCAACTTATACACAGGATGTTCTAATTGACTCAACATAGTAGTCTTAATTTTTTTTAATTTTTCTTAAAAGTAAATGACTCCCTAGAATCTCTCCATAAATTCAATCTGAAGTCTGTAGTTTTTCCATGATTTTGTTTTGGGCACAGAGCCATGCCTTCCTTAACTGCGAGTCATCAATGAAAACTGAAACCTACTAAAAGCTCTTTCCCCTAAGCTGCTTCAGAGTTGAAGAGGTAAGTACTTAAAGAGGTTCATCATGAAGTATAAGCAACAATTACTTTACATAAAAGTACTGTATTGCCTCAACCATACAGATCCTTAATAAATCCTGATAACCTCAGCAAGCAGCCCTCTGGTACCAATAGGATTTAGAAATTAAGCCTCCGTATTAGATCTTCCCAGTCATACGATTAAGAAATTGGGCAACATAAGCCTGTTGTCCCAGCATCAGAGCAATGTCAGTTACACCTCAAAGTTTGCAACTCCTAAGATTGGGATTCCAAATTTTGATCCACAAAATGCTAAGGGCCTATCACCTTTCCTGATCATTAAATTTCATACTGTAAGCCTTTCCCTATCACTGCATCCTTACACATGCACTTTTTACTTGACATTCAAATTTACCCAGTAAGGCTGACAGAAGTGGCTAAAAGTGGTCTTGGCTTTTCAAAATAAGTCTTAGTTTCTACTCTAGTTGGGGGGGGGGGGGGGCTGAAGAAAGAATGTGTGTGTATGAGTGTATGAGACAACCACAAAAGAAGTTATTATCAATTCACTTATACAGAAAATTTCAGAAGTATTTTAAATTCTAAAATTCTATTTAAAATTTAATTCATCTCTGAAATTAACTTTAAAAAGTGGTAATTATTTTTTTAAAGGTGGTAATTTTTTTCTTAAGATTTTATTTATTTGACAGAGAGAGAGATCACAAGTAGGCAGAGAGGCAGGCATGGGGTTGGGGGAGGAGCAGGCTCCCCGAAGAGCAGAGAGCCCGATGTGGGGCTCGATCCCAGGACCCCGAGATCATGACCTGAGCCAAAGGCAGAGGCTTAACCCACTGAGCTACCCAGGCGCCCCAGCTTAAGTACTTTTTAAAAAATTACCACCTTTGGGACGCCTGGGTGGCTCAGTTGGTTAAGCGGCTGCCTTCGGCTCGGGTCATGATCCCGGCGTCCTGGGATCGAGTCCCACATCGGGCTCCTTGCTCGGCAGGGAGCCTGCTTCTCCCTCTGCCTCTGCCTGTGCTCGCTCTCTAACAAATAAATAAATAAATAAATCTTTTAAAAAAAAAAAATTACCACCTTTAGGGGTGCCTGGGTTAAAGCCTCTGCCTTTGGCTCAGGTCATGATCTTGGGGTCCTCAGATCGAGCCCTGCATCCTGCTCCCTGCTTTCCCTCTCTCTCTGCCTACCTCTCTGCCTACTTGTGATCTCTGTCAAATAAATAAATAAATAAAATCTATTTTAAAAAATAAAAAGAACCTAAGTTTACTTTTAAGTAAAAAAAAAAGAAAAGCTCGTTTATAATGGTCTTGAATAGCTAAATACTCCCCTAAAGAAAATAAATTACACATCAACATCAAGGTTTTCTAATTTTACCAAAATAAACACACTAAAACCCTTACTCTGGTTTTGAATAACTTTCTCATGGGGAAAATAATCAATGTTTTTGTACCAAGTGTCAGTTATTCATTTTATAAATTAGTCACCTTTCACCACACAACACTTCCAATACATGTTTGTAAACTGACACCTTGGATCATGAGCTTTAATATCTAAGTCTTTATATCTAAATGTTCTTAAAAAGGAGCACTTACAGTTAAGACATTTTAACAAATTCTAAAGTATGTTAACTCAAAAGTATGATCTACTTTCAAACTAAGAGAAAAACTGAATATGCGTTCTAAAAGAAATAGTAAATTCTAATAATAAAATCATTTTGATAGGAATGCCCCAAGTTTTTTAAATGCACTTTAAAACCATGCTATCCTTCCATCAGTCACAAAAATAAAGGCCTACCATGAAATCGATTTATAAAATCCACATAGATTAGTGTAATCTGCAGGACAGTTCATAAAACAATGAATCCTTTTCAAATTTAAAAGGAGTCTAAAAAAAAAAAACTTAAAGGCAACAAAGGGGCATTAAAAATGAAGATTATTGGGGTGCCTGCGTGGCTCAGCTGGTTAAACGACTGCCTTGGGCTCGCTCCGGTAGTGATCTCAGTGAGGTCCTGGGATCGAGCCCCGCATCGGGCTCCCTGCTCACTGGGGAGCCTGCTTCTCCCTCTCCCTCTACTGCTCTGCCTGCTTGTATCTCTCACTCTCTCTGTCAAATAAATAAATAAAAACCTTTAAAAAAATAAATATAAAAAAAAAAGAAGATTATTAAGATCACCATATCCAGTTCCACTAGTAAAGCTTTTTCATACAACTGATAAATCTATTACCTTGAAACAGTAAAATGATTACACAGTATTTTATAGTCTCTAATGTTTAAGCATTAAGAAAAGCAAGTATTTTTGATTATCAGGTTTTAACCTTAACCAGACTTGTGGCACTAATAATTTTACTTACTCTGAAATATGTAAAAATTAGATATTGCAGTGACTATCTTATAAATATGAAACGAAGCCAAAACTCCACTTCCTGAACTATTACTTGCCGAATAGTTCATCATCTCCTAAAGGGATGTAGCAGATAGATATTAACTCAAAAAAAAAAAAAAAAAATCCTGACACTTACAGCTTGTTATTTAACGTGAAGTGTTCTAACTCTTGTAAAAGTAGAAATAGCAGGGGGCTTGAAAAACCTTTGTTCAGATCCAGCTCTACCACCACTTCCATTCTAGACTTACTGTTTTGAGTAAGACACTCAACTTGCTTCTTCATCTGTTAAATGAAGTCAAAATAATTCCTATCTTTCACCAGAGTTGTGAGAATGGGATAGACATTTAAATTGTGTAGTGCTAAGCATGCATCTGTATGCCCACAAGCACTAGATAAATGGAAGAACTGTGGAAGATGCTAACTGTATAAACTGACGTCAACTTTCAAATATCTACTGGTACCCATGAAGGAGAATATAATAAATGTTAAATAACATACGCTTCATTCTCATCAACTTTAATTGTCTTGAAGACTCTCCTTCCTGCCATGCCTATGTAGTTCTGCACAATTTCTCTAGGGTTTGTACAGTCTATTTTATCCCATCGAAGATATTTTTTCACTAGATATTAAAGTAAACATCAAACAATAAATCTAATGCTGCATTTTCATAATATTTAGAGCTTTGAATTCCTTATATTAAACATAAACCTAAGTTTTCTTTTATAAGTTACCAATCAGAATTCCTAGAACTTTAACATGCTTATAAACTTTTAAAACCAAGTCTTTATCAATGGTTAAAAATCCGTCCATCAAAACATTGACAGTCAAAATAAATACAAGAAGCAGTACAACATTCATGATGCGGTTCTCTCTCTGTGTTTAAAAAAATACATTAAAAACCAATTAGTTAAAATACAAAGTTTTCCAAAGTGATCAGAAGTAATGATAATAAATGAAACATACTAATGCAATAAATTTTAATGTCTTGAAAGAAATGATGCACTTTTTTGTCAGTATCCACGTTATTTCTAACAAGCTTTAGGAAAAAGCTAATTTCTTCAGAGATCTCTCCAATACATGACTTTAAATATTATCACCTAAAATCATGACATTCATGCTAAAACCTTATTACATAAAGATCATAAACCACATGCTATCATGATGTACCTTCCAATTATGATTCCAATTCTTTGATCCCGTTAAATTATTTTAAAGGACATCAATTCATTATTCTTTTCTACAGTAATTTATACGTGTTTTAAACTTTCTCCCAGATTTGATCACAACAACAAAAAAAAGTTACTAAAATCACGTTGGAGAGTATCTGGATGATTACCCACGAGGACTTTTAGAAGCCCTTATTAAGTGTAGAAGATTGGTGTTTTCCGTAGTGAAAAGTGATAGTTGGGGGGTCTCCTCCCTGCACAAGGAAGTTCTGGTCAATGCAGGCGAGACCAGCCATGTTGGAGCACACTTGTCAGTTACAGTTGTGACAAGTGTTCGCGAACACGGCTGGACGAAGCTGACCTTGCGTACCGCGGTGTGTCCATCAGGGCCCCCCCACGCCCTGCCAGGGGATCCGGGCCTACTTTGCAGACTGTTTCTGAGTTCGAGCTGTCCGCAGGTCCGCGGAGAGCGCACAGCCGAGGGGAAAGAGGGCGGGGAGAGGAGAGTTGGTGGGGGGGAACTGCTGTGAGAGTTGGAAGTGGCTCTCCGCAGCGAGAGGGGCGCGGCGACCGCGACACATTGCCGAATTGAGAACCTGGGGGGGGGGGCACAGATTCGGGGAACACGGGGATCGTGGCGAAAAGTACCCCTGACCCCC
>RCUC01160793.1:0-41743 GCA_003697995.1 Taxidea taxus jeffersonii
AAAAAAAAAAAAAAGGAAAAGAAATGCTATAGAAATACAGAAGAACAAAGCCAGAGCAGTCTGTACACTAAGCAAGAGGATGAAGGCCCTGCACGCCTTCCCACTTGCTCAACGCAGCACCTTGAAGGCCTAGCACAGTTACTGCATCTGTAAAGCTACCTCGGAGTGGGCACTCAATGACTGAACCAGCCTTAGGAATCTAAAAAGAAGCAGAAATTTAGAGAGATAACTCTCTGGAACCACTTCTTTTTTTACCCTTTAAGTTCTGATTCTCTCTACAGAGGTCAACCTAGCTATATGTTGAATAGAATATAGATATATAGAATATAGAATATATATATTCTAGAGACCCTAGAATAACACTCAACAGCCCAAATTTATGTTTATATTTATTTATACACACACACACAGATAAAAACTAGTTTATGAGGTCTGCCAGGTATAATTTTAAAGCATCTTTAGAGGAAATGATTTAACATACGCATAATTCCGTATGTAGTCTAAATTTCAGTATCTGCTCTTAAGTGCTTACAAATTTGTTTCATCACCTATATTAAACTCCACTCAGAACTTTGTTCAGGCTGCGAATGTTGTATCAAATCTCTTTCTCAAGACAGAGCAATTATAAACGTCAGTCCAGGTCCTCCCCAAACCACCAAAATAACCAAATCCCAATTACTACTATTACTCACTGGACATGCAAAGCCATTTGTTCTTCCTCAGTGCATTCCTGGAAACAGGATGCAGATTTAGGATAATGCTGGAGGGGAAAAAAGACCGTTCTGAGGGTCCATCAACTCTTTACAACCAGTAGTGTTTCAATGGCACTGTATTCTGATGGCCAAAGTTTACAACAGCCTCGAGCATTTCTCCAAACTGGCTACACTCAGAAACAGAGGGACTTAAGCCATAGCCAGGATTCATCCCAGAAGAAAGGGTTTAACTGGTCTGGGGTATGGCTGGGAAATTTTTTTTCCCCCTCAAAACTCAAACGACAGCCAGGGACAAGAACTACGATCCTTAATTTGTCCTTTCTCGACCATCAAGATTATACCTGAAGAGTTAAAAAATGGACATTCAATCCTCCACCCCATTCTGAAAAAGCTCACCATTTCACCCATGTTACTTGTAAATCAATAATTAATTCAAGTGTTTCAAAATAAAAATACATTCCTCTTCAAATACAAGTATTAGAGACTCAAATGCATTCCTTATGGCTGACTGAAACTAGTAACCACCAGCTTTTTAAGTCGTTGTAATGTTACTCCACACATTCTCAGTCATCCTGCACCTGCCCCCCACCCCACCAAAAGCCTGGGATGAGTGAGCAGACAGTTCTCATTTGCCTGACAGTGTCTCCTAGTGTCTCTGGGAACATGAAGTTAGGCTTAGAGCAACGAATGAGAGGCAGAGAACAGGAGCTACATCTGTGGCCCAACACCCTGAAGCTTTCTTTGAAATTCTTTCCCCGAGATAAACAGGGAAATGAATGCCCAGGTGGAAATGGTTCATAATGTTAAATATGAAATGTTCTAAGTAATTTGCTAAAACTTGAAGGGATTAAGACAGATGGGATTGGCAAGAAAAAGGCTTATAGAGGGAAAGGCCAATCCACAGGTGGGCGTGTGAGTCTGAGCTCTGCCGGGTTTATCACAGAGCTGAACACACAGCTATCAGAAGCAGGACCCCGCTGGAGAGGTGTTTCCACCCACTTTCACCTTTGAGTTTGTACCAAAACCATCAGTGTCAAAACCAGAATTTTGACCAGCCTCCTGAAGGAATCTGGGGGGAGAGAGAGCCTATGTTTCTATGCCAAGTTATGTTTTTATCTGAAGGGATTCCGGTAAGAAGCACAGACCTCTCTTGCATCACTCTCCCCCCTACCCCCATGTTGGTGGTTATCCATGCAAACACACAGCCCCAATAGGCTTTTTAATCTCTAGAAGAAATCCTCGGCTCATTCAACTGTCAAAACACACAGAGATGACTTAGAGTAACAACACCAAAATGAAGTCATCTCTATCAACATGAGTATTGTTTGTGGCCCTAATGAAATCCTGCTTTTCACATTTTCCCCTCTGTGTTAGATGCTTCTAGGTAATCAGACTATATACCATGGGACACTGTTGAGGACATCGTACACTCAACATTCAAGGTTTCCCATGTTATGAGAACATTTTTCAGACCTCGATACCTGGAAAAACTCCACTGTGCCTGAGTAATTGGTTTGATTTTGCCTTTACAATGCTGAATGATAGATCAATGTTTCTTTCTTAGCCTATGCTGCTGGAATGCTATGAAATCCAGAATCAAATTTCGGCCCTTTTCCAGCAATGCTGTAGACCTGCTGTCATACATTTTTGTATGCTAAACCATTCCATCACTTTTAGTATTTTCCCTTTCTACCCCTAATTTGCCCTTTGCTCCAAAGCCCTAATCTATTAACTTCTACATCTAAGCACATATAAAAATTCTCCCAAGAGCTACAGGAAGAAATCCAACCTGATCACATTTTGATGTAACTGTACACAATCAACATGTAATTTTAAATCAACAGATAGACAACAACTGCCCCATCTTTGATCTACAGTCAGGAATTCTGTTTCATAGCTCTGTGTTCTACATTTTTTAAAAAGATGCACAGATAGCACTGTAGCCAAGGGAAGCTCAAGAATATTTAATAAATCTGTCCAAATTTCCAGCAAATCTCCAAGAGCATAGCATAAATCACTGATGCTATAATTACGACAGGACCCCAACATCACATGACTCAATGGGCAAAGACCAAAGTTTCATAGAAGCAGCTTTAAATCTTCCTACTTCAGGTTTTTTTGTCAATCAACATTGTATTTTACTCTATACAATTATTTTATGTAATTAATACTAAAATTATAATGATATATGGCTAGAGGAAAAATGGTGATCACTAATACAGGTCACAGCTGCCCAAACTGTTTATGCTTAATTATCTGCAGCCATGAATCTAAAAACTGATGAACACACCACTCTATCCAACCTGCTCTCAATGCAGGTCGTCAGGGACTTCCATCCTGGTGAAGGCTCCCAGTCTTGACCTTCTTCAGCCTTACAGCATCACTGGATGTGGCTGATGACCTCCTCTTCCTCTTCCTCCTCCTCAAAACACCATCTCTACTTGGTTTCCAGGACACCAATGGTTTTTGTCTTCAATCTCCTCTTTAGCAAAGCATTCTTGGCTCCTTTACTAATCACTCCTCATGTCCTTGACCTCTAAGTTCCAAAGTTCCCCAGGATTTGGCTCTCTTTTATCTATGCTAACTCCCTGAGGAATCCTGTTGGTTCTAGAACCTTATGTATCATGAATGACTCCCCAAATGTGCTTCCCTAGGCTACTGTCTTTTCTCACCTCCACAATCATCTACCTATCTCTTCATATTGCCACTTACACGTCCAATAGAAATCTTAACCCTACCCCTGGAAAGGACATAATACCCTCTGTACTATACAGCAGAGCATTTTAAGCACTGATGACATCTACTTCCCTAATAAGAGAAAGACCAAAGCATCCATCTTATTAGAAACAAGAACCACCACTTATAGTCTTCAAACCATTATTGCCCTTTAACTGTTATAAATTTAGCAATGCACTCCTGAAACAATCTGCAGATGTTTCAGCAGACAATTTACAGAACATTCTAAGCAGGCATGACTGTCCTCAATTGCTTATTGGCACTGAATTTTACATATTATTTATATGCACACTAACAGTGGAATGGGCGAGTACTGCACTCTATCCAAGCAGCACAGTGAGAACCATCAATATTATGTGGAATCTGTGACTCTTTTACAAAAATCCACCAAGATAGCAGACACCAGATGCCAGCCCGCACATCTCCCTGTATATGAGGGCTTGCATGATGATCCACTAGATAACAGGATCTCTTCTAATAACTTTATGGATAAAAAAAAAAAAAAACCTCACTCAGGGAACTTCTGTGTGGAACCTTCACCTGCCCCTTAGGAGTTGAGGGCTCCCAGGGACCCAGAGTAGCATGAAGCACAAACCTCAGCAACAGACTAGAAAGTGGGAACAAACGCCAACATGGAAAGCCATAGAATGCATCCTTGTTCAATGGACACTGTTGGCACCCAGGGCACACACAAACCTAGGAGATGACAGAACTGCACTTAGCCTTCCATCTCAAGCTGTGTGCTGTATCAGGCTAGGGACTCTGTGCGGGTAGAATGCAGGTTGTTAGGCTGGCTGTCCTGCTACCATCTTTCCCATTCAGTCAATGGCACCCCATCCTTCTAGTTGACTTGGCCAAAAACAGTGGGCTCATCTTCAACTCCTTCAGGTCTCATAGGCCACTTCTAGTCTGTAAGCAAATCCCGTCAAGTCTATGGTCAATGCACATCCAAGACCTGCTGGCTTCTCACCACTTCCACCACCAGGAGCCTCGTCCAAGCACCACCTTCTCTCACCTGGATTACGTCGATCACCCCTTCACCAGTCCAGTGGGTTTCCATTGCAGCTCCCCAAATCTACGACCCACCCTAAAGCCAGTGATCCTGTTAAAAATTAAACTGCATCACTCATTCTTCTACTCAAAACCCCCCAATGACCACCCAAGTGACAAACACAAACAATTTTTTTAAATTAGAAAGGCGTTAGCAGGTATCACGATGGGGCCTTGTCCCTCATCCCCAGACTCTGTCTCTCATCTCATCTCTGATTGTCTCTATCATGCACTCACTCTACTACAAACACACCGACCCCCTTACCATTCCTTCAATTCTCTGAGGATATTCTACCTCAGGGCCTTTGTCCCAGCTGTCCCCTCTGTATGGGTGATTCTTCTCCCCACATATATACCCCCAGATACACACATGGCTAAATACATTACTTTATTTTGTACTTAAATAAACCTTCTCAGCCAGGTCTTCCCTGACCACCCCTCAAAAACTCCAACACTGCTTGCCCCCATATTCCAATGCCCCTGATTCCCTTTCATTTTCTTTTCTCCTTACAGCATCCTACATTCTAACAAGGGTCCACAAGCAATGGACTGTGGGCCTCATCTAGCCCACTGTCTGATTCTGTAAATTAGTTTGTTGGAACACAGCCTAGCCATTCACCTATATGTAACCTATAGCAGCTTTCACACTACAATGACAGTCAAGCAGTCATGATAGAAATTGCCTGGCCCACAAGGCCTAGAAGATCTACTATCTGGCCCCTAAGTTTGCAGATGCCCCTTCTAACACTAGTTTAATATATTGTTGTTCTCCCCTCCATGCAAGAGATCATGGACTTTTATCTGTTTATTACTGTATTTCCAGGGCCACTACCAGTGTCTGGTATAGGAGGTGCCCCATAAATATTCTTTGAGTAGATGGAGGAAGGAATTAATGACTAATGGATTGATACAGTTCATTTCAGAAGAACACACTGGCGACTTCTCATTAAACTGTCTTTGAAATGCACAGAAAAAAATATATCTGTCACATAAATTACAGTGTAATAATTATAGACACTCAGGTAACCCTCACCTAAAAAGTAGGATATGGCTCATATCATTAGAGTCAAAAATACTGTCTCTCTAAAATCCAAAGTTAACTAAATACAATGTGGAATTACACATAACAGATTACATTCACTTAACAGAGAGCCATGGGTTAGTCTGCATGCTCCAGTTCTTCAACACTGTTCAAAAAAGTGTCTCCCTAAAGACAACTACCACATGATCTCCCTGATATGAGGAAGTGGAGATGCAACGGGGGTGGGAGTTAAGGTGGTAGGAAAAGTAAAAATGAAAGAAGATGGGATCAGGAGGGAGAAAAACCAAAAGAGACACTTAATGTCATAAAAAAAACTGAGGGGGGTGGGGGGAAGAGGGGTTGGGTGAGGGTGGTGGGGTTACATCATATGTTTAAATAAAGCTTAAATAAAGTAAAAAAAAAAAAAAAGTGTCTCCCTTCTCACACAGTAGCACACTTCAGGACAAAGGAAGAAGAGGAAAAATTCTAGACCCTCACTGTGAAGGCTCAGGCCCTTTCAGTTAAGCTGCCTTCCAGGAAGGCTTTGGGCACTTTAATATAACCATCCCCTCTTATCTGGGGTCTGAATCCAATTCCATTCTAAAATGAATACTACACCACTTAGAATCCTTTTATTTATGTAAGCCTCTGACTTCATTTTTCTTAAACATTTGTGATCCCTCAGAGCAAAAAATTAAGACAGTCACCTTCAACTTCTCCTCCTTATATTTCACTTCCATTATTAACAAGACTGCTGCTGGTGCACAGAGATTTCAGAGGGGAAAAAAACAAAAACAAAAAACAATCTATTTAGAAACAATTCCGACTTAACTGCTGTGTCAATTCCTATCCATGTCTCCTTTCCTCTGAATAAGGGGGGACATTTGCATCAAGAACAGTATCTCTCTTACTTAGAATGCACCTGCTCAGGCTGATTAAACCCCAAGCAGGGTCATAATCCTCTACTTTTGAGATCACTACCACTCTAACAAAATGAGTTATCACTTCTATTGAGATAGGGGAAAGATAGGTAAAACTGGAATTGTCCTCCTATGGGGTAGAAGAAAAGAACAGACAAAGAGGCAGGAAGAAAGGATTCAGAGAAATAAGTACCAACAATATTTTCTCATCGAATCCACAGAAATGTGAAGTCACATTTTACAGATAATTAACATTCCTGAAAAGAAATTATTGCCCAGAGAGCTACATTCTTCTGTGTTACCAGAAATGCTATATATGAGTTTTGTTTTTTCCAAAGGTCATCAATCAGTTAAGGCTGTCAGCTGTACTACCCAGTAGTACAGACTGATCTGCCTATTTCTAATTTCTTAGAGTAACTTCATAATAAAGTTTACCATAATAAAGGGTAAGTCCTATGAAACTTTATTTAAATTGTACTTTCAGGATTAGTTACAGGCACAATAGCATATGGTTTTAAGGTAGAAGAAAATAAGTATTGCAGAGTTCTACCTATTTCCTCCATTCATAAACATACACACCCAATATAATCGCTTCATAATAAAAGTACTAGAGGAAAGGACAAGCTATCCACTTGATACTCTGCCAAGACTTCATCTCATATAGGTAAGTGTAATGGGATAGGATCTTCCCTACTATTTCAGTAACGGTGTGCTAAATTCCAGGGGAACTCTGAAATATTGCCCCTCTCCTCATTCTACCAAAAGGCGAAAACAGTAAGAATCTAAATGATTCCTGCAATTTAGGACCTATATTTAAATAATTGAAATTCTGGTACCATGTGTTAAGCTAACATCACCCTTTTTTTTTTTTTTCTTAATTTAAGGGCACAAGAATATACATTGTGGTGGTAAGAATTTACAAATCTTTTCTAACAAAAAAGTGGCCTCAATAAAGATATTTATCATTAAAAAAATAAATACGTTCATTTTACTTCTCTCCAAATACCATAATGATGCTTTGCTTGTGTAATAAACAGATACGCTGAGAGTTACCTGATAAAATATACACAAGGTTAATGAAATTTAAAATATTCACCAGAATGGAATCTTCCAAGAATATGCACAGAATTGTCTTAGTCACAATGAACCAGTGGGGGGCAAATAAGTTTACTTCCCTCAGGAAACCTACTTGGGCATATACATGAGGGTCCTGTATAGATTTGCAAGCACACACCTGGATCCCTGTACATGAACAGAACGACATATCTATTAGGAGAAAAGGGTATAAGCAGCTCAAAAGAATTCTACAGGATCCTGCAGGCATTGATATTCTAACATGAATTTTTATGAGTTTTCAGGAAGGAAAAGTCTTGCTAATGAAAGGTTGGTAAGACATGACAGCTCCGGGCAAGTGACACACACACCCTGGGGCTCCGATCGCCAAGCCCCTGCTCTGCAGGTGGCACGGTCTTGTTCAGAATCCAGTGAGCCCCTGTTACCAGGAGGGACTCAACGCTCCAAAGCAGGAACCCCATCAAATCCCAGGTGAAAAACATTCTACTACAGTTATTCCTATAGAACTTACTCTCATCTAACGGTCACACTATGTTTGAGGACCAATTCACTAACAAATGACAACAAAAACATAAAGTCTAACTCTCTTCCTCAGTGGATTTCTTGACACTATTTTCGTTACCTCCAACACCCCTCCCCTGGGTCACAGGTCTGCCTCAGTGGGACAGGACAGCATTCCAGGGGCTGCCAAGAAGGCAATGTTACATTCATAAAAGGTACTATGGCGGCACAAGATCCTTTTGCTGGCTAAGGAGGCCACAGAAAGGTAATAATGTCCTAGAAAGGCAGACAGGTAGCCTCCCTTCTCTGCCTTCTCTCTCCACACACTCCCAAAATAACCATCAGTTCAGCAAAATTAAGTAAAAAAAAAAATCCCTCTCTTTTCATTACATGTTCACCAGCAACTCACATACCTCTAAAGGAAATGAAAAGCACTATCATTCTAATGGGCACTACATGTGTTAATAGCTGCTTTGCAATTTGAGGATCCACTCAACAATTATCAAGGTAAACATCCAAAGTCACATCCAGTTAACTGGAGGTCTTTTAAACCAGTGTTCCCGCTATTTCTCAGTCCTTTCTCAATATGGAGAAAAAGTATTTATTTCTGTAAACAAAGACATTCAAGTTGGTTCAAAAGTTAAGTTGTATTGAGGACATGAATTTGCATTCAAACACACGCACACAGGCACCATGGAGTCTTCAAATTACAAAATATTCATGAACAATGCAAAAAGGAGAGCCAACTATCAAAATCCTTTGTTACTCTGAAGACAGGTTAGTGCCCTTTATGCAAAGCTCGTGGGTCAAAGGTGAAGGTCAGTAAAAATCCAAGTACCGCAAATTAAACAGTTGAATGGCAACCCAGGAGTTAAAATCATGCCTGTCACTAATTAGAAAACCAGGTAGCAACTACTTGGGTTCTCTGTAACCCGTTTCCTCAGCAGGAGGAGGAGGCTACAGCCCTGGACCTCATGGACTTCCAGGGAGGATGAAAAGGATGATCCATGCAAAGCATCTAGCACAGCTCCTGCTCATAAAGGACCCTCAGTAAATGCCACTGGGCAGTCAGCATCACCTCTCTCTGTGAGCCAATGGGAGCAAAGCCCATGGTTCTACACCCACCACTGGCCACTCACAGAACCACCTGGCAGCCTGTAAGAGACACAAGCCCACAGAATCATCTCCTAGTCGAACCCAGACATGTCAAAGCTCTACAGGGGAATCAAATGTGCTCAAAGCAGAGACCAAAAATACCACCATTGCACCAACTTCCCTATTCAACCCCAAGTGCCCGCAAGACAGGCTCCCTATTTTGTTTACTGCGCTCCTGGATTTCCCAAACACTGTCTTTCTCTCTTAAGTTTGGTGTTTTATTTTTGGTTAGTGATCAATGGCCCTTCCACATCTAGGCTTATGTAGTACACTCGCCTGACAGTTGCAGGTATTATGTGGGGAGAGGGCACGCTACCGTGGGAGGATGAACATCCTGACCAACTGAGCAAAGGGAAAAGAACCACGTCATTTGAACTGGTGATCTACTGTGTGTTCCATTTTACCCACAAACTTGGTCGCTTAAAAGAACCATAGGGTCCTTCCACTTTACAATCCTAGGAGCCAGGAATTCAAGAAGGCTCAGCAATTCCATTCTATATTTCTTTTTTTTTTTTTTTTTACATTTTGTTAAGTAACTGTCAAAATAAATTTGTCCATCTATTTAGGCACAACTTAAAAAAAAAAAAAAAAAGCTTCAGTCTGCTTTTACTGACACCCCCACCCCATGGGGAAGAACACTGGTTTCAGTATGAGATAAACCTCGAGCAAGTTGTTTCTGTGAGCTTCACTTTCCGCAACCATGAGACAGCGATATCCCTACCTTCCTTGTCAGGCTGAAGGCAGAATTTTAACAAGTACTGTACGCAAATCATCAATGCAGTGCCTAGCACACAGTGGGCCTTCAAAAAAGCCTAGGATGAATTGCATTATCAACATCAAGATCGTGGTGGAACACCACTCTGAATGAACAGCATCAGAAATCTGGAGTATTTTAATGACTTCTTGCTTCGGGTTATGTCTCAAGGTAATCTAAGTACCTCATATTCAAATTTAATGTTTCCTTTTACCTTTAGGACGAAATGCCGCCCATTAAATCATTAATGACAGCTTTGAGGTTCTCCTTTCAGTCCAGATGTGAATGCGCAAGGTGTTTATTTTCAAGGTTCAGCCTCTCTGGTGGAAGCCGTTTTTTCCTGGCTTTGTATGTTTTTATAGTGTGTTATTACACAGATAATTGAGCACGGCAATTCAGCAACCAGTTATGGATAAGAGCCGCCAGCAAAGCTGTCAGGGAAATTAATTAGTAAAAGGAAAGAAAGGAGCAGTACTTACCATCTATTTACACAAGGAAGTCTCGGTATCCAAAGGTATCCAAAGACAGGGAAGTCCCTGCCCCAGGCTCATCTTGGGAGCTTGGGAAAGCAAGACCCTTGCTCCCCTGGGGCCTCAAAACACTTGTCGATCCAGAAAGGAAGTGCTTCACCTCCAGGGAGTTCTTGGGCTTCCCCCCTCTCCTAGATCAGCCCTCTCAGGACTTCCACAGGGAGGAAACCAGGGGCTTCAAATCAGTGGGCTCAGATGTTCAGCCAGGCTGCACTGGTCTTATTCCAGGCAGTTCTGCCTAATTTGTGACAACTGGCTAGCCAGCAGTGCTAAACTTCTATAAACTAATTCTGACACAAAACCGGAACATAAAACACTTAAAACTTTTCTCAAAAAGTGTTTTTTTAATCAACCCTTCTTTGAATTCCACTCCAAATTGTTCACCTTGCTATGGGAACACAGAATAAATGAGACATTCCCATGCCACAGCACCCACAATCCTCAAGGCAAGTTGAGGAGACTCCAGCTTGGTGTTCCTCTAGTCCAAGTCTCTCAGGGCTGCCCCTCATCACAGAGCTTCAGCTTCTCTTCTGCTACGCAGTCAACCGCCCTCCATGTATTCATTCACTCAAAAGATTTCCTGCATACTGGGATGCAGCTGCTGTGAGGACAAAGATGAACCAGACAGGGGCTCCACTCTCACGAAGCTAGTGGTATTGGGAGGGGTGAAGACACTACAATTCAGCAAGCCCAGTGCATTGACAGACCTATGGGTGGTGATCCATGTAAGAAGACACTAGGTCAGGGGCGCCTGGGTGGCTCAGTCGGTTAAGCGACTGCCTTCGGCTCAGGTCATGATCTCAGGGTCCTGGGATCAAGCCCCCCATCGGGCTCCCTGCTCACTGGGGAGCCTGCTTCTCCCTCTCCCTCTACTGCTCTCCCTGCTTGTGTCTCTTGCTCTCTCTGTCAAATAAATTAAAAAAAAAAAAAATTTTAAATGAAGACACTGGGTCAGAGCAGGGCAGGGTGCCAAAAGAGCGAGGGAAGGAAGCATAAGACCTTTGAGCAAAAAGAAACAAAGTTCTAGGTACCTTATCTGCCTGGATTTTCATAGTTAAATTTTTAGTCAAATTATACCAATGGCAGGGCCACAATTTTAAGTTTATGGGGTTGTAACACTTGAAGACCTCATGCAACTGGCCAGACACTCACTGAGGCCTCACAGACTGCTTTCCCAGGTATTTTTCCTGAAGGAAGAGTCTTGACATGCTGGGCCAGAGAAGAGAGAACAGAGCTCAAAGCAGGTTCATTTGGGAGCTCAATGTTACTTGCAAAAGCACAACTGCCCCTATCATCCCACCTTGGTCTGTCCATTTTAAGTGGCACCACCTCCAGTAACTTTTCCCCACTCACGCTATGCACATTTTCTCCAGTACCCCCTGCTGCCTGCTTTCTAACTTAGTGTGGCTTTTGGAAGCAACCACCACATCACACATGACCCCCACATCAGTAGATCAGAACCACTCACTCTCTGGTGAGGGAATTTTCTCCTGTGCTTGCAGAATCCTGAAGCAGACATTAAGTCCCAGGAGTTTTACAGAGAGCGGGTTTTATCCTCAGGAAGTTCACTTCCCTCTCCACCTCCAACACTGGGAACTAGCTACCTGACGGGCCTGGAGAAACTACCTTATAAAAATCATAGGATCTGCCTTATAAAACCAGCTAGCCTAAGGAGGCTAAGGTGTTAAAATGAGTTCCCATGGTTCAGAAGTCTCAAATGCTCCTAGATCCAGGGTTACCATGGCCACAGCTCAAGCCCTCAGTTAAAGCAAGAGCCCTACTCTGACACACACCATGCATGATTCCTGCCGGAGACCCAGAGGGTAAGAGCTTCTCCTTCATGTTTTCCAAGTGCATGCTGAGAAGGAAAAAAAAGGAAAAGACTAAGGGAGTGTCTGAAATTCTAGCTGGGCCAAAGACATCATTGCTTTAAATGGCAAATTTCAAGTCATGAGTAATCGAAAGATATCCTAAAGCAAGGAAAGTACTGTCTTCAAGAGATAGTATCCAAAATGGCTTACCTGGTCAATTCTTACCCAACATATTTTCTCCTGAACTCTGCCCTCACCAACAAAAACACAGAGTTCCTTACCACAGTGACTAAAACACTATTTGTCATAAACATTGCTTCATTATCTAGGGAAAGATTTATCTTTGAAAAAGTAATCTTGATTAGAAAGTTATGAAGCTATAAATAAAGTGGTATTAAGGAAAATATGACAATCCTGGTAGTATTTTGTATGAGCAATTTTAAGTTACACAGGTACAATGAATTAACCATAAACATATGGAAACACCAACCTACAAACTCTTCTTCCTTCTCAATATTATTACTTTGGAAGGGAAGAATAAAAGGCTTTTCTGAAACCACAAGTATACTTAGTGAACATACCTGTTACAAATCACTTCACCTGGTACAACTTGCTCCTCTTTCACCTTCAAGGCACCAGGAAAATGCTCTTTCAGGAAAATCCCATCATTAGATTCTGTACTTCTTTCCCTCCCCCGACCCACCTTCAGTCTGAATCACTTTCTCACTTGTTCATAGTACGATGTGCACACTCAAGTCAACTCCCTCCACATATGCTCCGTCTCCTTAACTGACTGCGTGTTGCTTTAGGCAGGACCAGATTTTTTACAAATTTCTTCTGCGTATGCTTTCCTTCCCTCCCACCTGCCAACTCCCACAGAGCTTTCCAAGAAGTGGATTAATACCTACAGACCTGACAAAGAAAAACAATGGGCACCTACACACCAGCTCCGACCCAGCGGAAGAAGGGTTAGCAGCAGCTTTGGTGCCAGGCAGGAGCCCTACACCTCACCTCCGAGGTCACCTTCGCCAGCACCTAGTCTCGAAACAACATGCTAGGGGAACACTGTGACATCACAGGACCCTGTGTCCACCCACCCAGACCTCTAGTATTTCCTCCCCTTCTGTCCTCCCGAAGTACAGGCCAAAAGGCAATGGAAAGAAAGAGAGGCACCAGCCCTGTACTTGGATAATACTAGATACTTAGCTCCAGCCTACAAGTTTACCTTAAAATGAGCCCCCTGCACCCCAGAAAGCACCACTGTAATAGGCCCGAGTTTTTTTTTTTAAGATTTTATTTACTTATTTGACAGACAGAGATCACAAGCAGGCAGAGAAGCAGGCAGAGAAAGAGGAGGAAAGAGGGTCCCCGCTGAGCAGAGAGCCTGATGTGGGGTTCGATTCCAGGACGCTGGGATCATGACCTGAGCCGAAGGCAGAGGCTTTAACCCACTGAGCCACCCAGGCGAACCAGGTCCGAGTTTTCTAAGACATCCTAACTGAGCAACTGTTTTACCCACAAGTGGAAAGCTACCGCCACCCCCGCCAGTCAAATCAGCCTGACTGCCAAAGATTGAAAAAAAAAAATAATAATAATGGTAATTCTGTTATATAATCTGCCACTTTTCATCTAAGCCCACAGAGAGAGTAGCAGCAATAATTAAATTGACATCCTTAAATGTCCTTAAGTGTCAAAATAAATTCCTAAGAACTGCACGTAATAGTATATGAACAATTCCACAGTGCCCAAGTGATCACAGGATTTTCCTGAGTATAAAGTGAGCACCCCCTGACATTTCTCAGTAGAATTTACACCTATCATTATGAAATCATGCAGTAAGCCTGTATTTATCATTTTTTAACAATCTATGTTTTGGTTTCCCTTTAATTACCACTGACAGTCTCTGAAGGGACACAGAGAGGCTCTGACGGAGCTGTCTCCACCGGGGGAACTTAGCTGTAAGCGACGTTGACGGGGCCTTCACCACCTCTTTATAAGAACCAATTGCACTAATTCCACAACTTAGCTTTAACTCTGTCCTGAGAGGAGGGTAGACATACAGGAGAGAGAAAGCAAGCAGCTCTAACATGATGAGTAAAAACATCCTCTACTCAGAATGATGTAGCTACCCTTTCTCGGTCCCGGCAAAGTTGGGTTCAGAAAAAAAGACTCCCTAAAAACACTTACTTGTTTTTTTAACAAATAAGTTCCCCAGTGGAAGGAGGGTATGTGGCAATCATTTAAAACCTCATCTATATATGAAGGATAAATCTTGTTATGGGAATTAACCTACAAAGAAAATGGTAGGGGAAATTTAATAGTGTCCGCTGCTGAGGGAGAGAGGGACCACGCAAATTAGAACATCATTTACCCTACACCAAAATTTTATTGACAAAGAAAACATGTTTTGGAGAAATGCCTCCCAGTTTTAATTTTTTCCATTAATAGTACTTGGTTTATTTAAAAGGTGTCCTGATGGGTTTTCCAAGGTAACAATCTTCATGCTTAAACTCTGGCCTTCACAGGTCTCCCCCAGTAGAAATGAACTGAAAATTGCCAGTGGACATTTTGCTTGTGGTTCAAATGAATTGCCTCCACATGTGAAGGAGTCCTGGGCATCCCTGAAGGTGTCCTTATGACAAAGGAGAGTGACTGTCACACCTCCAGGAGGAGCCCCAGAGCTGACACATGGCCAGAATACAGGCAGAATTGTGAGAATTCCCTCTCCCCTGACTCACCTGGGCCCTGAGAAAACCTGGCAGGACTGGGCCCAGACCATCCCTGTGCAGATGTTAAGAATTAACACCAATAATTCCTTGTGCCACCAGCATCCACCTTCAGAAGCTGCTCTATTACCCCCAACACTAGAGGGAAAAGAGGCTTCCCCCATTTATTCTGGGCCTTCATAATGCTTTTGTAGGCTCATCTAGATACCCAATCACCCTTGAAAATGACATCTCTGTAGGACTTCACACTCCAAGTTCCAAACTACAGACTTTCAAACAAATTTATAAAACCACCCCGACTGCTTAAGCTAGAGATATTAAGAGATATTAGCCTCTGCTCCTAAAAAATAAATACAAGTCAATACATTGGTCAAAAACAAAATTCTCTTTATTGTGATTTCACTTCATAAACTGTAGTCTACTGCAGAAGGTGGGCAGCTAGGAGCTAGAACAGTGCAGCAGAGCCCCAGCCGCCTGCTAGAGCAGACACCATACAAATCTTCCAAATTGAAGAATTTTTTAAAATCAGAAATTGTTGGTCTAGAACATGGGAATGATAGACTGGTGACATGCCACGTGGCCCAGAGAGATTAATTCTGGGCAGCAAGAAAATTTCAAACCCAAGTCTTTTCTGTCTGGAGCCTACAGTAAAATAAAAAGCAGATTCTGCCACTAATAAAGGATTTGCAGATGGCTCTAAAGGAAAAGACACAATTTGGCCATCAGAGTCTCCAGGAGCTAATACTAAAAGACCATCCTTTATAATTTAACCTACAACAACCACTTTTTTTTAGTTTTTCTTTGAGAGAAACAAAAAGAGAGAGAAGATGCTAGCAGGGGGAGGGGCAGAGGAAGAGAGAGAGAATCCCAGGCAGACTCCTGTTCAGCCCAGAGTCCTAAGTGAGACTTAATCCCACAATTCTGGGATCATGACCGGAGCTAAAAATCAAGAGTTGAAAGCTTAATCGACTGAGCCACTCAGATGCCCCAGAACAATCACTTCTGATGCACACAACAGTATGCTAAAGCATCAAATGGAATGTAAAACTGACCCTGTTATCCAGAGTTAAACTCCTCTGCAGGGGTTGGGAGTTAAGAGATAGTACCCTCTCTTTCTTTGGAAGACTGACAGGAACATACCAAGTAATTCTAAAAGATGAATAAAAATGGAACATGGAACTTTTTTTTCCTGTATGTTTAAGTCAGCATAATCTGAAAGGAAGAATCTATGAGTAAATGTCTTTGTGAGAATTCCTTTCAAGAATATATGCCTATCCACAAATCAGAAAACACAGCAACCAAGTCTGTCAAAAGAAAGATGTGAATAAATAGTTCTAGAACAAATCATATACTGATGAGAACTTTAAATTTCCAATGTTTCTGTAGTAAGAGGGAAACAAAAAATTGGAGCTGCAAAGGACCTCTTGTTTCAGCACATGTTGAATCACAGAGGCTGTAACCCACCTACTAAGAAGTCAAGACAGACTTCAGGCTCCCTACCCGTCCGCCGATACTCAGCCACTACTCATAAAATTACCAGAATTCCTGCAACTGATTTCCACTGACAGCACCATTTTCTTAAGCACCAGTGAGTACAGCCCAGTATCACTGTTAATGTTTTAAGGGTGGTTATCAATATTTCATCAGAAATTAAAAGAATTCCTTTAAACATGTGGCCAATAACGGCTTATTGCTACAAGTGTGATTGTGATGAACAACCAAAAATTATCCTAGCAGAATGCAGTTTCCCAAAGCAAACCAGAAAATAAAAATTGGTTTATACTTTAAAATCCTCATTTGTAGAAACTCACTCGGCCCATTAACTGGTGACCTGAAACTCCGGACCCGAGCTTTAAATCTTAGCCCTGACCGTAAGTTCTATAGACAGACTCTTCAGCCAAACTCTTCACGCCAAAGGCACAGAGATCTATCTCCTAAGTATGTCTTTTCGTTAATGATTATTCGTTTATTCTTGTCACATCATCTAAGGTTCTGTGCTAGGTTCTTGGATACAGAGAGATCAAGAGGTTGGGACCTTAAGGAATGCAGGGTATATAATGTCGAGAAGGTCACTTAGCTACAGCTACAGCATGGTAACTGAATTATTAAATTTTAAAGGACTTTGGTAAAAGTTCGATGAATAAATGCATGTAGAGCCCTCGGAATGATGTACTGACACACACTATGCCTCAAATGCAATTTTGTGCAATGTATTATTGTCCACTGAACCCCATGCACTATTCTTGGAGCAGGGATTTGACTTGATAGGATGCTGTTCTCACTCAGAGGAGCTCAAAATCTAGTGGAGGAGAGACATTAATTATTAACAATACCACAAAACAACTGTACAAAATGGGAAGGAGAAATCAAATAAGGTATCAGAAAAGGCTATGTAAACTGTAAAGTCCCATACAAATGTTAACAGTAAAGACAAGATCTGGCATGACCAAGGAACAAAGAGATGTAGCACAACCCTCAGAAAAAGAACTTCTGCTATCTTCCACTTTTTAATTTAAGTACAGTTGAGGCACATGTTACATTAGTCTCAGGTGTACAACATAGTGAGCTATCTTCAACTCTTAAAGTTAAAAAAAAAAAAACCTACTTTTGTGAATAGTGCATACACTTTTATCCTCACCCTCTACCTCCTCTTACACTTTTACATCTTCAATGGTTTTCGAAGATGATTGATGCCCAAAGTGAGAGCCCTAAAGCATGACAAGATGTCAAATCACTAAAAAAAGAAAAGAAAAAAAGTACCTTGTTCACAGAACAGTAAGGCAGGAAAAGACACCAGGACATTACAGGGGAAAAGAGAAAATAGAAAGTGAGAACAAAAAGAGCTTCTGAGTTTTGGGTGAATCACAAAATTTCATAACCAAAGAAGGCTTTTCCCCCAAAGATTCTATTCAATTGAAGGTTTACTACAATCTTCCAACTAATGTAGTTTGTTATGTTCTTTTTAAAATTCCAACAGCCACATTTCACAAGGGGAAGAAAGAAAAAATGCCAAAATATCAAGTTGCTTCTCTCCAGGTATAACTCCTCCCAAGCTGGTCTTATTCCCCAATTTTAAAACTGTTACCCTCATCTTGCTCCAGGTGGAAATATTCCAATTTCAACAGTATAACTTCTGAAAATAAGTGATGTTGACTTTTCAATAAAATTAAGAGAGTTCCAACTTGTAATTTCCATTTTATCTCTTCTTCAAATAGCGATTTCGCACAACTAAAAGCCATCCATCACGGCAGATTAAAAGTAGTCCTAAAAGGTCTTAGAACCACTCTGACCCTATTTCTCTTACTAGCCAGCAGTCAATAGCTTATGAGGGTAACTTACTCAATGTCTTTAGAACAAAACACCAAGAAATTCCAAAGACATTAAGTGGTACATTAAATTTACAAAAGTAGTATTTCAAACAATAGATAAGTAAGTTAAACGACCAATACACAGAGCAAAGAGAAGGCAGTCTTTCCTGATTTGACTGTGGCTTTCTGATGCTCACACAATAATCTTTAAACTAAAGCGGTACCAACTTAACTCCGAGCTTCTACTCACTAGTCACAAGAGAGCCACAAAAATGAAAGGATAGCCTTTTCTTGAGTCTTCCTGATAGGTACTCTACTCATGTAAGAGGAGTATGAAGTTTTCTTTTGGTCAAACTTTTTAAGGATGACTTCTCTCCGAACAAGCAAATCTCAGCCTGCCCTTCTGTGTGGAGCAACTCTCCCATCCTCCCTTGGCTGCACCTGAGGGAGAATCCCCACAGCTTCCCTCTTAAAACAAGCCTGAGGGGGTGATGACTTCAAATAAGCCTCAAACCATATCAATTAAGCTTCAGTGGATTTCAGCTAAGCATTCCGGCTAAAGCTAAAGGAGTAACAAAGCAGATTTTCTGAGTTTATGTTACATGTGCAGGAGCTAGACACCCTAACAGAAATGATTTATTCATAAAAAATCTGTGAAAATAATCATTGAACCTTTATATACAAAATAGATTTTGGGGCGCCTGTGTGGCTCAGTGGGTTGAAGCCTCTGCCTTCGGCTCAGGTCGTGATCCCAGAGTCCTGGGATAGAGCCCCACATAGGGCTCTCTGCTCAACAGGGAGCCTGCTTCCTCCTCTCTCTGCCTGCCTCTCTGCCTACTTGTGATTTCTATCTGTCAAATAAATAAATAAAATCTTTAAAAAAAAATAGATTTCATCACCGCTGCATCCCATTTCAATACCTTAATGTAGCTTAGGTAGCAATGGCTGCCCCAAGAAGTAATTTTAAATTTGTAACTTCTGTAATCGAAGTCCCAATGACATATACAGTGACCTAAGATTTTAACCAATTCTAACCCAGTTTTATTTTCCTTCCACCGATGGTGCACTGGAGCCCTTCCTACTGGGCAAAAGGTATACCCATCTCTGCCTAAAGGAATGCCTAAAAATAAATGTCAATACCCAGAAGCCAGAGATATGATGGTATTCTTTTCAAAACAAGCAGAGAAAAACACAAAATCATGAGCCAGGAGTGAACTACACACCTACCTTCTCAGCTTATTAAAAAGGAACTGACCGGGGAACTGGGTGGCTCAGTGGGTTAAAGCCTCTGCCTTCGGCTCGGGTCATGATGCCAGGGTCCTGGGGTTGAGCCCCACATCGGGCTCTCTGCTCAGCGGGGAGCCTGCTTCCCCCCCCCGCCTGCCTCTCTGCCTACTTGTGATCTCTATCTATCAAATAAATAAATAAAATATTAAAAAAAAAAAAAGGAACTGACCAAGTTCTAAGGCAGAGGCCAAAAGACCCACACATGACATGAGTTTATTAATGTATATTCTACTACCCAAACTAAACAGCTGCACCTATGAGCTTGCCCGCCACTGAAAACACCACTAAATTACAAAGTCAAGAATAATAAAAGTAAATTTTCATTTTCCACATGATAGCCTATGAAATTAGTTAAGAAAGCCAATTTGTCAGTATTTCCACTCTCCCTCCCACACCCCTACCACCCCCCAGCCCCCAATATCAGTACAAACCATTTGGGCTGAAAGGTTCAGTGGAAATAAGTACCATAATCAAAATTATATCGACTGTGTCCAAGAAAGGAATTGATGGGCTGGCAAAGAGTACAAGCTTAGGGTACAAATTCATAGGCTGTCTACAGACACATGTGAGACAGTTATGAATTCAAATCATTAAATAAGCCGTGAATGCTCTTCATTAAGAGAAGTGAGAGGGTCCACCAGAAACTGCACAGGAATTCTATACATTGAAGTGTGACTCTATTGTATGTGTGCCGCTGACCACGGTCCTGAACCAACATTTCGCCTTCTGGGGAACGGTCTCTCGCCCATCTATCCTTCCCAGGAATTATGAACATGGTGAGAGTGTGCGGAGACAGACAGGCACAGAGAGGGAAAGAGACAAGTATATAGAAGATGCCAAGGATAAGACTTCTGCTGAATCTTATGCTTTAATCCAAAACAACAGTACCAGATTTTTAAAAAATCAGACAAAATATTGGAAACATAAGAGAACAAGAATCTCTGAGATGAACAATGCAAAGTTATATAAATAGTGACATGAACAGGCTCGTTAGGGCAGTGCATGAGGCTGGTGAGAGGAAAACAAACCGCAGTCCTGCACCAGCTTGAGTTATATGGTAAGTGCTCCGAGATTAATTTTATTTTTGCCTTAAAGGGTGACATGCTTACACTGGCCCCAAAGGGTCAAAACAAGAGGGGGTGGGGTGAGCACAATATACATACACGAATTCTTGCACTTTTAAAAGTACTATCACACTTCTGAAAGATTTCCTTTCTGCGAAACTGGGGTGGCCCCTCAAACACCTGCCTTGTCCCACCTGACCCTAATGCTTATATGAGCCAAAGAGGGTTTCCAGAAAATTATCTGATGTGTCTTGTCACTCTCTTCTGAGCCTCCAAATCATTAACTACAATGTTTAAGCTCACGGTCATCTCACCAGCCTCTCCGCGAGGCTGACGTGCTGCCTTCTGACTAAATCCCTGGGCACAGCAAGTAATTTACATATGCATAGAGTCTCCTAGGATATTATTTAATAAATGACCACTAAGAAGCGGTTCCATGAGTAAAAGAGAGATAGTATCTTAATAGAAAGGTTAATGAACCATACACCATAAAGTTTTCCTGTTAGTACATTATAAGAAATGCTCTATGAAATTAAAAGTGATAACTATGTTACAAATCTACCTACTCATGAATGAAAGGGCCTGTGAGGACTACCAATAAAACATGCTGGTAGCATAATTCACCAGAGAAAGGAACTCTAGGCTTCTAATTATTCCTGGCTATGGCGGGCACAGTGTGCATAAACCAGCTCTTCCATACTCAATAGTAAAAACAAATGCCATTATGGAATGCATACTATGTGCCAGGCATCATGCTGAGTACTCTAGGAAACATCTCATTAAGTCTCAGGACAACCCTCTACAATAAACATTGTCATGCCCAGTTTACAGATGAGGAAACAGTTTCAGCATTAATAACCTTTCCAATGTCACACAACCCATTACTGGCTGAACTAGTGTCGTTAGTCTGTACCCTCAGACACTACGGACCCTAGAGCAGAGAAAAACTGGCCTGGCTGCTAGACCTGATGGGAGGAAAGAGAGGAGCACAAGCCCTTTCCAGACAACACTACAGACTGTGATAATATGATAATAAATGGCATGGGGTTTCTTTCATCTAAAAAGTGTAATCATCTTTTCTAAGATATAAATGTGTATGCATACACATACACCACATTCAATTTTCTCTAGTGCCAGGCCACCTGGTTATGGATCTTCCTCATTGTGATAAATTTTCTTTTCTTTTCTTTTAAGTTTTATTCATTTATTTGCCAGAGAGAGAGTGAGCACAGAGGAGCAGTAGGCAGAACCCTGGGATCATGACCTGAGCCCAAGGCATATGCTTAACTGACTGAGCCACCCAGGTTCCCTGTGAGAAATTTTATAACAAGCTCTTTCTAGGTTTGTCATGTTTGCACCCCACATTATAGTTCCTCCATCCCCTTCCTCAAAGAGACAAACTAAGAAACAACTGGATTCATTCATACATTGTGTAGATTACATAGCTTTGTCATTGACTAAAACAGTGGCAAAATATAAATACTTGACTTTTCCCTATAATACCTCAGACCAGAGGTGGAAAGGGCAAAATCCTTAGTTCTCTGATGTTAACCCTTCCTTCTCCAGAAAAATACAAGCAAACAAGCTAGACTCTCATAACGGTATTAGCTCACAAACACCACACTTCCCATCAACAGGGAAGCTCATACAATCTCAGGGAAATTTCACCTTATATTCACCTTGGGTAAATGTTTTCCGATAATTTACTGTGGAAATGAACGACTTCAAGCCCCTCTTCTCAGTCACCATTCCCATAAATAAAGTTTTTCCTCCAAGAAAATAATAGGCTTAAGGCAACATCACAGTGAAAAGGAGCACTAATAATCACACTACAATAATCTCTGGAAGAGGGCTAAATTCTTTTTCTACGATATTTCCCATGTGTTTACCTGGAGAACTGAACTACCAGGAATGAACCCCTGTTCCAGGTACACACCATTTATCAAGATGCCTTCTTCTAGGTCATCAGCTCCAACCCTGGACATTTAAACAGGCTACACGAGCAGCTCCCAAGAGCTGGGCTTTCAGGCTTCCCGCCTTCCAAAAAACACAAATCTTATCAGACCACTTTCTTGATTCATTTCTTCAATGGCTCCCAGTACCCTTGGAATGAAGTCCACAAGGTTCTGGACGACCCGCTGCATCTCTCTCAAGCATCATCAGGAGGGATGCTATGCTCCCTCCTCCATGCCAAACGACCTGCAGACCCACCATATTCTCTTCGGTTTCACAGCCTCCTGCTCTCTGCATCGCTCTGACCCCTTCCCTCCTCCCAGCTATTTCGCACTCATCCATTAGGTCTCAGCTCAAATATCGACACCTCAGTGAGGCACTGCTCACCTCCCAGATTAAACGAGTTACACGATACAGACACACTCCCTCACAGTCTGCTCCTCTGTACCCATTTACCACCTGTGAAACCAATTAATAATTGTATATTTAGAGACTGTCTCCCCCAACTACCCTAGAAGCTCCATGAGCTCCAAGCTATCTCTGTCTCATCCACTCTCCGGCCCTTAAAGCTGAGGCCAATGCTTTGTAAGAATCTCGTGCAATATATACTGCTTGACTGATTCTCTGAACTCGTGGCTCTCTTGCTCAAATTGGGAGTCAAAAAAGGAGACTAAATAATAAAGGCACCAAGATTTATACACTACTTTTGTTCAAATTATGTAGCTGCTGTGATTAATAAAATACAAACCCAAGAAAAGCTTTACTGAAGGGGCCTGGGTGCCTCAGTCAGTTAAGTGGCTGCCTTTGGGTCAGGTCATGAGCTTGGGGTCCTGGGATAGAGCCCTGAGCCAGGCTTCTCCCTCTCCCTCTGTTCCCCAACTCTGCCCCCTCCCCATGCTCACTCATGCACGCAAGCAAGCTCTCGCTCAAAAAAATAAAATCTTTAAAAGGGGGGGGGGGGTGGAGAAAAGCTTTACTGAATCCATGGTTGTTTTTTGCTATTTATTTTCTTAACTAATCAACACCAGAAATTCATCTGCTGCATCACTATCACATGCACACCCCAAGTATTACTAAAAGCAGTACTCAAACTCAAACACTAATTAATAGAACAGTTCAGAGACGTCCCATTACTGTGCTTACTGTAACACAGGAAACTGTTTCCCAACGTATGTCAACAAAACAAGCCCTTCAGTATTGCAGAGTATAAATGAGCTGCTTTATATCGAGTTGAAAATCCTTTCAGCCACTAAGCCTTTTTTTCAGCCATTCTAAGAATCCTTCAAAGTTTCAAGTTCTAATATACACAGTGAAAAGCAGACTTAATACACAAGTCCCTTTAAAGGTATTTTGAATAGAACCTCAGTGATTTGGTTTTACCTGGATCTTGGGACGCCTGGGTGGCTCAGTCAGTTGAGTGTCAGACTCCTGATTTCAGCTCAGGTCATGATCTCAGGATTGTGAGATCCAGCCCTGCATCAGACTCTGCGCTGGGCATGGAGCTTGCATGAAAGTCTCACCCTGTCGCTCTGCTCTGTTCCCCCCTTCTCCCTTTCTCTTTAAAAAAAAAAAACAACAACAACAACAAAAAAAAAAACCTGGATCCATGAGATATTTTTGATAAGAGATCTAGAGGTCTGAGCATAACTCCCAACAGACAAAAACAAATGGATACACATACAGTCACCCTTCAACCAAATGCACAATGATTTTCAAAGATGCCATTTTTTCCTTATTCATTCAACATATATTCACTGCGTCCCTACCAATGTATTAGACATACTGTACTAGGCATACAAAACAAAATCCCTGTCATCAAGGAGTTCAGTGAAACAGCAAAATAGCACCTGAGTATTTCACTAGTGTCCTCAACAGTTGCTTTGAGAAATGACAAAGCAGAGTGTCCGGAAGTCTGAGACATGTGATCAGAGAACAGTCCTCCAATCTAGATCACCATAGACGAATAGAACCCACTACCCCTCAAAACTCACAGACTCCAAATGCAAAGGCTTCAGAAAGCAGCAGAGGGAGTCAGGTGCAGTTTATTAAACCAAATGACATGAGCCATCTCTAACTCTCCAGTGTTTCAAGTACAAAAGAACTATAGTCGCTGCCTTGTCAAACCATTGTTTTTAAGCACCAAAAGCATAAAGGGCTGATTTAAGTCTGTAACAGAAAGTTCACACACATACTGAAAGTAAGATAAAATACAAAATATTATAAGACACTACTAGATATAGTCAAATCAGCTTTCATAAGGTTGCCAAAAAAATTAGCACCACAATTATACACTACATATTTGAATTTTGCTGTTTTTTAACAAGTTACAGAGTATATTACTGTAAAAAGAAAAAACACACTTTGGAAAGCAATGACTCTCCCAAGCTAGACATAACAATTTCAAAAACTAAATGAGCCTCTTCCCATTTTACGGGTTGCACTTAAGCCTTTTAATGCTTTATACTCAAGGCCTTGCTATAGCATAACTAACATTACACTAACTTTGCCCTGCCATAATACAATCTGATACAAATAAAATCTGTTTCCCAGCTTATGCTAATAAAATCAGAATAACCTGAACAGACACAGCCTCAGGTTCTCTCAAAGCAGCAGATTATTTATGTATGAATAAAAATAACAAGCCAGCCCAAGTTCGTAATTTCATGTCACAAAATTGTCATCACAAGTTAACCTGAAAAATTAATATTTACTTAGCACTTAATACTCTATGTTAGATACTGTGCTAGGATTAAATTAAATGGCATGAATAAAATGCCTAACTCTATCATTATTATTCCCATTTAACGGTGCAAAAACCAGGGCTTACATGAGTTGAATGGTCCACAATCCCACATCTAATTGATGTGACAGCTTTGGGATGCAAACTCAGGTCTTCCCACTAAACTTAGTGTTTGTAACCTAACTGAACCCTCTGGAATGGTGTTTATATCTATGTGCATTTTCTTAGGAGCAGATGGAGAGCTTACATTAGATTCTCAAAGAAGCCCACGATCCCCAGATAAGTTAAAAAAATCACTGCACCATATGATCACCTGTAGAGGGATTAAAAAAAAAAAAGAAAGGCCACACACTGGATTTCAAGGCCTTTCACCAAGACTACCACTTCTGTACTCCTAAGGAGGTAAAAACTCCACAGTTAACAGTTGCACTTTAAAATCCTCAGAGCAAGTCAAGATTTCCACTCCTGGATAATTTCCAGCAACCCCTGCCACAGAGTAAGTTACACAATAAATCGTAATACTGTATCAGTTTACATCCAGTTCTGAGATTTCACAAATACTGACCACATTTATTTAGTCATTCCACTTTCCAAAATATGTTTCCATCAACCAAGCCTCACTGCATTGCCTGTGAGATAAGCTATCATTATATCTACTTCTGAGAAAGTCAAACACTGTCACCCTAAAGCCAAGCAATAAATCAGCTACAGAATCAGGATCCAAAGTGAGAAGTTACCTATCCCCACCCCACCCCCCGCCAAGATACGCAAGACCGCAAGACCATGTCATTTACCCCAGAACACCCTCTCCTAGCTACACAGAAAACAGTGGGCATCTTTTCTACTAATGACAACATTAAATGAGATCTAGTAGTAAATCAGTGAGTTAGGGCATACCCCTAGCTGCCCAGTGACAAGTGTGCTCCTCTTGAAAGCTGAGGCAGATATCACAGGGTAAACACCTGGCACATGCCTGGCGTCTTCAAAATGAGACGGAGCCACTGAGGGACCCTGACAGCCCTGTGGTAGGTGTGGCACTCAGCTTAACTCCTGGCATCCTATCCCTAGGATCAATGTGAATGATATAGCCATCCTAAATTTCTGATCAGCAAAAACAAACAAAAATAAAAACAAAACCCACATTTAGGTGGAAATTAACTTTACCTTGAAGTTAACTGGTTCAAATCCCTCATTCTACAGATAAAACTGAAAGTCAGAGGAATGCAACAATTCATCCAAGGCCTCACAACTCAAGAGCAGAGAGACAGTTCTAGAAAGTAAGTCTCCAGACACCTGCCCAGGATCCTTACAATCCTTCTGGGCATTGAGAAATCAGTCAGGGTTACTGGCAGAGGGTTGGCCATTGACATGACAGTGAGGACTTCACTCCTCCCACCCTTGTGCCAGATCCACTCCTTGCGTCCAGACTGAGATCCCTGGGGTCCAGTGTCAGGACACTGACCCCAACTTGCATATTCTGAGAGACAAGGACAACTACTTATTAAGGCTAACCCCACCGGAGAGGAGAAAAATAGGATTCTGGCAGTGAAGAATTAACTTCACAAGGAGTCTATGTTAGGATGATGTTTTATTTATAACCCTGCCTGACCAAGATGCCTTCTGCACAACCACCGTCCCAAGCAAACAATCCTAAAGATAATGAAGAACGCCATGCTTCCTAAGCGTGCGCCAAAGGCCGAAAAAAAAAAAAAACAAACAAAAAAAAACCCGAAAAACAAGAAAAGCAGTGGACAGGACACCAAAGTCATACGTTCAACGTGTCGGGGCGCGACCGACAAGTTTGGGAAGAACATTCTTCCAAGAAGCCAGGATGGACACAGTTCCCCTCCTCCGCCCTCGCAAAAAATGGGAGGTTCTCTATCCAGTTTGGCAACCGCGCGCATCTGGACACCCGAGAGCAACCTGAATGGGCGCTGCAGGTGGGCATGTCAGCGCCGTGGAGAGAAAGCAGGAGTCCCCCTCTCTCAAGAGACCGACGCTGCGCAGACCAGCCAAAACCACCCGCAGGGGATCCCGGGGACCGGCGTCACTGACAGCCTCCACGCAATTCCGCGGTACGGCTCGCACTCGTCTGCCAGGACCCACACACCGTCTCTTCCCCTCACACCCATCCCCTCACTACACTCCCCATCGCCCGACAGCTGCCGCGGGAAGCAAAGCCCACTTCGGAAAATGAGCTCTTAGTTGCGGGAACAAGCTAGGCGTCTAGATCACACCGGTTCCCAGACCCACCGTAGCAGATACCGACAGTAAGGAGTTCGCGGTTTTGACATCTTGGAAAGCACACTCTGACAGAGCACCTGAAGACACACAAGCGGAGGTAACAGACACTGGTAGTCAACAGCCCATCGGGAGGCTCCTAACTGCCATCACCCTGGCCTCCGGGCAGAGCACCTGGGGTCCCTCCCCTCCCCATGCCCCGGGTGCGCCCTGCCACTAGCCCCGCGCGGGGCGCAGAGCTGAGGTCTCCCGATAGCCGGGACTCGGAGGGGGAGCGGGGGAAGGGGGAACTCACCTCCTCGTCCTGCTCCTCCTGGGACGCGCTGCTGCCCCGGGGCGCGGGTGGCGCGGTTCCTCCAGAGAGCTGCGGCGGCGGCGGCGCACAGACTCCAAGCTCAAGCACCACGCGCGCGGGAGCCCACGCGGCCGGCGGCCGGGCTCTTACGGCGCCGCCCGGCGGCGGCGGCGGCGGCGGCGGCTGCTGCTCGCGGGAGAAGCCGCCGGGCTCCCCTTCCTCCGAGAGAGTTTCTGAGCCGGAGGAGGACTCGGCCAAGGAAGCGCCTGGAGAGGACGCGGCGGCCACCGCAGGGGCGGGAGCTCCGGGGCCGTGGCCGCTGCAGCCGCGAGACACCGGCTCCGGCGCCTCCGAAACTTTCTCCCCCATTTCCCTCTCGGGCCCAAAGTGCGGCCCGGGGGACGGCGGGGACACGGCGCGCACTCAGCGTCTCCGGGGAAAGCTGCGGGCTGCGCGGCTTCGGGTCGCTCTCGCTGACGCTCCGGGGCTGCGGGGAGCCCCGCCGGCGACTACATAGCCGCGGCACGGCCGCCGGAGACCGCCGCCAACTTACCAGCCGCCCAGACTTGGCAGCCGACGGGGGCTGCCGCGCGCGGGGACAGGCCAGCTCGAGTCCGCGCTCTACGTTCCACAACCCGTCTGCGCCGCGCCCGCGCCGCCGGGACTGCGGCTTCGCCAGCAAAACCTGCCTCCGGGCAGGAGGGGGGCCGGCGGAGGAGACGGGCAGCCCGGGGAACCAATGGCGAGCCAGGCGCGCCGGTGGGCGGAGGCTGTGGGCCCCCGGCCGCACGGGCGTCAGGTAGGGGAGGCGTGGCCGAGGCTCGGACTACGGGATCCCGCCCGAACGCTTGGGGCCCCAGGGACTCCGGAGAGGAGGAGGGGAGACCCTGGAGGGTGGGAGTGGAAGCCGGCTTCGGAGCCAAAGCCTGGGATTGCGAACTTGGCGGGGAAGCGGCTGTCCGTCCTTGGAATGCTTTGGAGAGATGGCTGAGGGGGCGGTGAGATCTTGGAGAAGAACTGGACTTTGTTTGGAAAAAGTAAAATCGAGGAAACTGACCAGAAGAAAAAGTAGTAGGGCTTTAAGAGTAAAAGGAAACACAGTCACGCACCCACACGCATGCTGGAGGAGAAGAAGGGAAACTTCGTCCCATACTGAGTGGATCTAAACCGACCTATTAACCAATCTGGGATTCTCCGTTTAAACTCCTTGGGCCTCAGTTTCCTCAACTGGAAATGGAGATATTAATATTTGTCATGTCAGGCTATAAGCTGAACATTATCTATCAAATATATATATGTATGTGTGTGTATATATATATATATATGTATATATATATATATATATATATATATATTCTGCCTCAGCAGCATGCCTGGCTTGGAAATGACAATTTTCCTTATTTCTGTCTATAAACTAAAAGTTTAAGCCAACAACTTGTACCTTTGAAAGGGAAGAAAATAACAAAAAATGCCCCTATATTTAATTGGGAACAAGAATGTGGCCAGTACTGTGCCCAGGCCTAAACAAAGTTGAATTAGAAAGGGCTCTGTAGCCCTAACCATTGCCTGTCTCTCCACATCAGCTAAGTAGAGCATGAAAAGAGTTTGCATTTCCAGTCTAATTTTTCCTATCCCTGGATTGTAAACCAGCAGGAAGCAAGACCAAGTACTTCATTTTCCTTACCCCTAAGAATTAAGAGAAAAAACTTTCACCAAAGGCATAAGACTCACCTTACTGCCCTCCCCGGGACTGGAAAATGCATTCTTCTGGGTGACTGAGTGACTTACATTTCTTGGAAGCCAGCACTCAGTTTAGTAGTGGGAAATAAATGATTCCTCACTTGCTTTCAGCTCCAGCCCTATTCTGAGATCTGGCACTGTGACCTGGGATATAAATTCAACCTGATTAAATTCCACAGACACTGACTGAGTTGTGTGCCAGGTGCTTGCAGGGGATACAAAGATGAATAAGGCAGGTCCCCTGCCCTTGAGGAGCTTATGGTCAGACAAGAGATTGATGCTGCATAATATAGCTCCATTATTAATTTTTTAAAACTGGTAGTGCTACAAGAACAATGTGTCATGGGAAAAGGAGGGAGAGTTACAGAAAAACAGTTAACAGGTCCTCAAGAATCTTAGAATCTCTTTATCAGAACAGTTTTGCCAAAGGTCCTTAAGAACTGAAGGACCGGAGTTGAAAGCCCCTTCAGCTAATGAGCGCTTTTATGCTATCACAGTATTTACAAGTGCTACATCACACAAAGTGCTTCATTATACTGGACAGCAAGCTTTGTCCTGATCAGTTTCCTCCCCCCAGGATGAAGGGGAAGGAAATATGGCATGAACCTATTGCCATAGACAGCCATATACTGCAAAGCGGGCTCTGGCTGTCAGGCATATATTGTGACACTTCAGGATTATCTGCAGGGATGTGAATACCTGCTGAGGCAAAAGGACAATTCTAGTGCCTTGACTAAGTTGTGACAGCAAGGCTGAAGAGAGAGCACAGTGGGGCGGTCAGAATCCAGTCCTGGGCCTCACAATTGCTTTTCTAGTCTGGAGTATTGGTCTTTATCTGAACCCCTATGTGGTTGATTCGACAGAGCCAAAGTGAAATCAGGACTTAAGCAAACCATTCACATGAGAGAAAAGGAGAGGTTGCTTTTCAGTGCATCGGGAAAGCAGAGGCAAATGACATGATCTGAATTACTAACAGGAGAAACGATAATAGCAATTCTTGCTTGAGCCCTAGGCATTGTCTATAGGTGGTCTCATTTAACCCTGGCAACAATCTTATAAGACAGACTCAACTAGCCCCACTTTATAGATGAAGAAACTGAAGACCTGCAAAGTCAAATAACTTTGCCAAATGTCACACAGCAAGTGAGATACAGAACTGTGGTTTGAACCCACTGGTCCGCTTCTGAGGCGCTGTTAAACATTCCAGTATAATGCTATTCAGAACACACCACTTTTTCAAGCACATATTTACATGCTACATTACAAATATCCACAGAGCAGGAATACTGCTGTCTTGATTCAGTATGTAAAAGAATATGAAAGGCTACTTGGAGAACAGATTGTTTCCCCCACTACCCCGCAAACATTTGTCAGGCACTTACAATGGTTTTAAATACTTTACAATTGTTAACTTTGTAATCCTCATGCCCTGTGAGGTAGCCACTATTATTACTCTCATATCACATATATGAAATATATGTGACAGTCACACAGCTGTCAAGTGATGGAGCCAGGATTCAGATTTGAACAGTCTGGCCTCAGCGTTCATGCTCTTAGCCTCTACCAATCAAAATCAAGTACTAGATCAGTATTTAACTTTTTAAACCTTAACCCTGCACAAGAAATATAGTTTATAACTCATGACACATATAAATACAGCTACAAATAAAATTCCATGAAATAATACCTATCCCGAGTTCCTAGAAGCAATGAAGTCTGAAATTTTATTTTATTTTATTTTATTGAAAATAAAAATGCTAGTTGCAATCATCTAAATTTATTTCATACTCTACCCTGACACATGCAGTTGAAAGCAGTGGACCCAGTCATCCCCAGAGCTGATCCACAAGGGAAGTATGACTATGGTACAGGCTGAGAGTTTCCAGACCAGAACTAGGCAAACTCAAAGGATGACTCTATAAATAGAAGGTGATCAGAAGGTCAGACTAGTTCCTCAAAAATATCACAATTAGACGTATGGACAAATGCTGAGGTTTGGCCAAACCACTGGAACAAAATCAGTTTTGATTTATGAAAACCCTATGGTTCTCTTGTCTGATAAATTATAATCATCTTTCTCAGTGTCAAGGAAAGTACCCCAACAAAAGGACTTCTCATAAATGTCCCTACTGTTGGGTATAAAAGTATGGCTTTTTTCCTGTATTGTCACTGTGGCAAGAGCCAGAAAAATAAAAATGACTTAGTCATAGCTCTTGGGACACACTGGTGTAGCTTTGTATGACAGAATCAGACCAGCCTACAGATGAGGAAGTACAAGGTGATTAGTGTCCATACATTGTATGTGAGACAGGCTCCCAAGTGCTTGGTTCAAAGACAGGAAGCCCTGGGCACTTGAGTAAGTGATCACTGTGTTCAGTGATGAAACATAACTTAGTTTTCTATGTTGTTCTCCTAAGTAACTGGAGATATTGCCTCTGAGAATCTGTTGTCTCTGCCAGTCTCTTTCTGTGGGTGAGGCCAAGTGTGAATGTCAAGTTCTGTCTCTCTGAGATGGAGGATGTTGGAGGAAAAGTCATCACATCCTTAGTCCATTCCCATTGCTTTGGCCTTCCTCCTAAAGATTAGGTTTACAATTTAATAAAATTGAATTCAGTTGTCCTTCCCCCTTACCTACATGAAATTAGAGCATCATCAACTCCAAACAAACATTTGTGTGAAATTACAAGTAAATATGTTCCTCTTTAATAGACCATCATGTTATCTTTAGACTATGAAGATGATGATATTACACTTTTGGCAGGTTTCTTAATTATCATTATTAATGACAGGTTTGCCTACTCCCCCTTGACCAATGAAATGAAATTTCAGGACAAAGTAAACGTCAATGAAAAGATGGTCATTGAAGTGGCCTAGACTGCAGTTTCTGATTTAAACCAGAAGGTGTAAGTAACATAGTACAGCCCATGGCTGTTTCTGACCACCCAGCTGGGAGGAAAAGCTCCCACAGCGTCTCAGGCTTTTGTCTGTATCTAAGGCTCCAGGAGAGGAAGGGTTAAGGACAAGGTTTCAGAAGATTAAGTAGAAGAATTGTTAAATGATAGTTGAAAAGCACAAGGGAGGAAGAGTAGTAACATGACTTGCAGCTGTTGAGAAGGATGGGAAACTAAGCTATGTTAGCAAGTTAAAATAAGCCTGCCCCAGACCAAAGGGGAGGAGGCTGCTGATCTGATCTCTTAGATCAAGGTTCCTCTGTGAGTTGTGAGAAAAATACATCAGATCAGGATGCAAGCATGAGAACAAAGGATGCTGATTCCTTGGCCCCAACGAAGGTCTGGAAATCAACATTTCTCTCTCTCTCTCTCTTTTTTTTTTAAAGATTGTATTTATTTATTTGACAGACAGAGATCACAAGTAGGCAGAGAGGCAGACAAAGAGAGAGGGGGAAGCAGGCTCCCCGCCGAGCAGAAAGCCCAATGTGGGGCTGGATCCTAGGACCTTGGGATCATGACCCGAGCTGAAGGCAGAGGCTTAACCCACTGAGCCACCCAGGTGCCCCTGGAAATCAACATTTTTAAGCACCATTCCAAGGGAGTGTCAAGTATACTAAAGCTTGAGGATTACTGAAGATGTTCCTAATTTGGAAATCAAGGAGCCATTTTATCAGGCAAATGTGTATGGCTCATAGAAGGTGACTAGAATGGGCCTGACTGACAGGGTGGACATCTCTTTGAACCACTTTGTTCCTATTCTCCTGGAATACAACTACCTTTGGGAGACCAAGACAACTTAGCAGCTGGACAGGAATATGCATGTTATGAAAACAGCTGGAAAAACTGAGCTAATACACAAAAAGAATTGAGGATAATGTTCCCTTGAGGATTCTGTTTAAACAAAATTCAAAATGGTGACCTATTTCCCATGGAAGATTCCAATCTTTTGCACTTGTCTTTCCAAGACGGACAAGATGGATAGTCACATCTGGGATTTTTTTGTTATGCTTTCAGCATGAAATGTTCTTTTACTATCACTCTTCATTTTTCAAAAAGATTTATTCAGTACTCTTTGCCTGTTTAGGAAACAGAAAACAAGCAAACACATTTACTCATTTTTATTCATTATCATGGTTTGCTTTCAGAGTCAAATGGTTCTGTTTCTCATTTTCAATTCACAGAGCAATTTCCTTGACTCTGTCTACACTGCTTGGCAAGTAGTTCCTTCCACCACCAACCCTAACTAATTAGAAAATAAAATGATGCTGAATAGTAACCTAGGAAGTAGCAACTCCTTCCACAGCCATGGGCCAGTCTGCAACCCTAAGGGCAATTTTTAAGGGTTTTCTGTTACTTGAAGAAATAGGGCCTTCTAGTCCTTTTCTCCTCAAAGTGTGGTTTGCCAATAAGCTGACCTAGGAGTTTATTACAATTGCAGAATCTGTCCCTACCCCAAGCTTGCTCTATCAGAATCTTAACAGATTTGTGAGGACTTCATAGCCACATTAAGATTAGCAAAGGAATGTTTGGTTCTCAAACGTGGCTGCATGTTGGAATTACTCATGAAACTTTAAAATATACTGGTGTCTCATCCCCTAGATTTTCTGACAAGTGGTTTGGTTGGGGCTTAGACATTGTGAGTTAGCAAGTTCCCTAGATAGGAATGGCTCATTTTAGGACCAAGGCAGGGAAATACAAGATGAGCCTGGAACAACTCATGGTACCACAAATTAAGGAATGTTTGAAAAAAGGTAGGACCCTGTCAGAACAACATAGGTGCCATCATGAAGGAGTTCCCAATGGCCATAGGTAGACCCATCTGAGTAACAAAATAAATCATGATAGTTCTGGATGTTAAACCATAGAATAAAATAAATAGCCACAGGTCCAAATTCCTATAAATAATGAAATAAAAACTTATAAGAACAAAGATAGTGCTTCCTCACAATAGAGTTCCAATTAACAAATGTAGAAAAGAAGAGGGAAGTAGAGCATCACCAAAAGGTGGACACCAAAGAAATAATTGCTGCAGGTAAGGCTTAAAGATGTGTGCTCAAAGAGCACCTGGATGGCTCAGCTGGTTAAGTGTTTCAGCTCAGCTGATGATCTCATGGGTCCTAGGACCGAGCCCCACATGGGACTCCATGTTTACCGGGAGTCTGTTTGAGATTCTCTCCTCCCTGCCCTACCCCTCCCCCCAACTCATGCTCTCTCTCTCTCTAAAATAAATAAATTAATTTTTTTAAAAAAGGATGTGTGCTCAAATTAACAAGCTGAAGTTTGAGGAGAAAAAGGATTTGTATAGGCTCGAAGTACTGCCCTCCAATACTTACCCAATACAAAGTTAAAACTAGTAACCAGGCAGTGAAGAAACCCCTCAGACATCAATTTACCCATGCCAATCCCACCGGTAATACAACATATCAACATCTTAAACTCCTCGCTATGATACACACCATTTTTGTGGTATTCTTGACAAAAACACCTAGGCTCACTCAAATCATAAGAAAATATGGCAAACCCAAACTGAAGTACATTGAACAGAATGACTGATCAGTACTCTTCAACAGACATAAGGTAATGAAAGATAAAGAGAAGTGTGAGCAACTGTTGCAGAAATGAAGAAATAATAACTGAGTACAATGTGGAGTCCTGGAAGAAGTCCTAGAATAAAAAAGAACATTCATGGAAAAAATAGTGAAATGTGAATCATGACTGTAGTTTAGTTAATAATATTGCACCAATGTTAATGCTTGTTCTTGGTGATTCTACTATGGTTATATAAGCTCATCTTTCGGGTAAGCAGGGTAAGGGATATTAAGGAAGTCTTTGTACTATTTTTGCAACTTTGCTTTAAATCTAAAGTTAGTTGAAAATAAAATGTTAAAAAGCAAGAGTCCCTAGGTGAATCTGATGGCAGACAAAATTGAGAACAACTATTCCAGTCCTCAACAGCCACATTCCTTCCTCCTTCTTTTCTCCTGAGTCAAAGAAAATTATTTTTTCCTATTTTGACCTCATCAGGTGGACTGGTTTGAGGTAGTTGAGATAAGGGGCAACACGGTAAGTAACAGCATCAATGTTATGCCCAGGAAAATGTCCGTGGTTGGTGCCATGGGGACCATACACTTGGAGCATAAATATAACAATAGACATATTTAGTATCTGACTCCCCTATATCCATTCTGCCTCCTTTTGGGAAGAACATCCCAGTTTATTTGTAAGAAATTATCTATTTCCGTCTGAGCAGCTTTGATGGTCTTTTTTTTAAAAATATTTTATTTATTTATTTGACAGAGAGAGATCACAAGTAGGTGGAGAGGCAGACAGGAAGCAGGCTCCCTACTGAGCAGTGAGCCAGATGCAGGGCTTGATCCCAGGACCCTGAGATCATGACCTGAGCCGAAGGCAGAGGCTTTAACCCACTGAGCCACCCAGGCACCCCAGCTTTGATGGTCTTAATGCTAGAGTGGGATATCCTTGGACTTTGAATCTTAAGAAGAATATTGTTAGACAGTGGTGTCTGGACAAAGCTCTCAGTTGTCTCCCATTATCTAGTTCCAGGGCTGCTGTGAGTCCAGCACTCTTCTAAGCTTTATTCTCTGGTTTTTCCTTTGATTGTCTGAATTAGCAATAAAAACTTCCTCCTGAATGAATTAACTAAAACAAGCTATTGCTTACCACCAAGAAACTGTAAAAAATACAGGTGTGCTGACCTGAATCCACTGGTCACCCAGTCCAGGTGGGAAGAAGGGATCTGAATGCCACAGGAAAGCTAGGAGTGATACTGAACTTAAAGATGTATTCCTGACCTCAGTAAGGGTGCTGCTTCCAGCAGATCTCAGGAAACCATTCATGTTTCAGCTGTAAGTAGGGATCTTAATTACTGGAGGTTAAGATGTTTGAGAAAAATAGTAACATGGCAGGAAAAAAAAACAATTCCAGCTATGGCAGAAATAGATCCTAATACCACACTAAGTCAGAATTGTCCATCTCTCTTCCTACTAGGTTATGAGGGTCTTGAGGGCTAAAGAATGTTATGTACCCAGCGAGTTATTTGTGCCAACACCTAGAACCACATCTGATGTAGAAGAGTTCATGATAAATTTTTGAGTGAGTGCATGGGACTGCTGCTATCACATGACTCTAAACAACTTTTACTAAAATTCTATGTTTACAGTTTGCTCAAAGACTTGTGCAGTTTGATTAAAAAGAACCCACAGCATTTTAGAGGGGGAAAAATTCTACTTATGTAATAAGCTGGCTTCATTCCTGACGAGTCCCTTATATTAATAAAAACAATAATTGCATTAAAATCTTCAGCTCAAACCATGAATACTGTCATGCTCAGTGAAGGTTCTTCCCAACTACCTGCCTTCCTAAAACAGCCCAACTAATTAGAACTACCTGCACCTGAATAGAGTGGGAGGAACATTTGGTAAGCCCTTTCGATTTCTTACTGGTCCAGCCTGCTGGCAAAGCAGGAAAGGCTACTGTAAACTACAAGAACCCAAGGATACCACTTGCAATACGAGTCAAGGTATGAAGAACCTGTGCCCTTGTTTATAGAAAGCTCTATTCTAATGGAAACCCTATTCTTGTTTAAGAATATTAGGACCCTTCATAACACTTAGCCATGTTGCAAAATTAATAAAAAGGAACCGTTTTGGCAGGAAGGAAGATGATATGAAATCGTGGGACATGTCAACATGTGAAAGCCAAGGTTCTTAGAAGCCAGCCAGAGAGAAATGCCTGGGTAGGTCAGTCAGTTGGGTGTCTGCCTTCGGCTCGGGTCATGATCTTGGGGTCTTGGGATTGAGTCCAGAATCAGGGTCCTTGCTTAGCTGGGAGTCTGCTTCTCCCCGTGCTTGTGCGCTCTCTATTACGAATGAATGAAATCTTAAAAAAAAGGGGGGGGAGGGGCGCCTGGGTGGCTCAGTGGCTTAAAGCCTCTGCCTTTGGCTTGGGTCATGATTCCAGGGTCCTGGGATCAAGCCCTGCATCGGGCTCTCTGCTCAGCTTCCTCTCTCTGCCTGCCTCTCTGTCTACTTGTAATCTCTGTCAAATAAATAAATAAAATCTTAAAAAAAAAAAAAAAAAAGGAGGAAGAAGAAGAAGGCAGCCAGAGAATCCATTCTATCAGGTTAAGGTAGGACGTGACTTATTTAAAGATCTTTGAATGCTCAAAGAGTTTTTGGGAGAACTGAAGAAACAAGCTCTGGGGTGAGATTGCAGTAACAATCCCCAGAATCTCACTGCACAACTGGCTGTAAAGGGAGTCGCTGCTCCTGATGATTTCCGAACCACAGGGCCCTCCCACCATCTGTGCCTGGGAAGTGGATGCCCTGCCCCCAACCTGCTTCCTCACATAAATCACTTCTGTATCTATCTCGGTCTGTGCATTTGATTAGCAGAGCCTAAGTCACATGACTGTACCCTAGAGGCAAAAGAAACTGAGAAATGTGGGAGCTGTGCTTTCTATCTTGGGAAGATGGAATTCACACCATGAGGAACCATCATGATGTAGGAAAAGTGTCAAAAGATTTGGCTAACAGGGTAAACTAGAATGATTTCGACTTGAAAACTCTCCAGCTCTTGATTAATTGTACTAATCTGCCCCCAGCATAATGTTTGCAGCCATCAGGTAAAATGGGCATGACTATCAGTTTCAGGATACCTGCTCCACACATCAGTCCTTCCCCTCATTATCTCATGAAGGAAAAGAATTATCATACACTGAGCACATTCTATATGTCAGGCACTGTACCAAATGCTTTAGATGCATGATTTTTAAAAATCTCTTCAATAAACCCAATTTAAGGGTACAATTCCCATTTTTACAGATAAAGAAATTAGTGCTGGGATCTGAAATATTGTTTCTCAAAGTCACACAGCAAGATGGAGCTAGGATTTAAAAAATCCAAAGTCTTTCTTGAATTAAGCTCTTTCTACTAATACTGGGTTCCTAGCCAGCGCATTCATGGGCCTTCCAAAAGTAGTACTGGCTTCAGGAGCTCTTGTAATTGCGAATGTGCAATGCTCTGGTGAGGTCACCTAGAGCTTTTATTAGATTTCCAAAGGGGTATATGATCCCCAAGCACTACTACCCAAAGTTGTAGTAGATCAGCTTATGATCATAAACCTGTTGTTACAGGAGCGGAGGGAACATTCCAACTATTTGTTGATTTTTTATCTTAACATTTATTGATTATGATATCATTTTGCAATATGAGATTCAAGTTTAAAATTTGAGTCAGGAGCCCTATCCCTTGGGTGGATACATGTCAGTGTAGAAAGGAGTAGGGGTTAAAAACCAATGAGATAGTTTCTCCTTCCAAGATGAGAAAGGGCTGAGTAAAATAGGAACATATTTTTCACTTCACTACTGAAGTCCTAGCTGTACACCAGAAGGTCTAGCATCTATTTGTGACTTTGTCCCTGACTCCATTTATCAGAGCCTCCATCACCTGTGTGATGGGGTAATATGAAACCTGCCATCATTTCCTCCATCACAATGTTATGAGATTGTTTTGGAAGTACTTTCATTTCCCCAACAGAAAAGCATTATAGATCTGTATATATACCTGTTATGACTTCTTTGAAGGGAAGAAAAGCACCTCAGAGAAGACTTGGCTTACAGCTTCCAGGACTGAGTGATTTCTGAGCCTCTCAGGCATCCATATACAGGATGTTCTTTGGGAGGAACAACTTGTTTATTTCTTCGTTTTACATTTCTAGTGGGTTGCTTCTTCCCCCTTTCCATTTATTGTGTTTTTTTTTTTTTTAAATCCAATAGAAATAAGTCTCTTAAATTGTGTTAGCTAGCTAGAATGTTTCTTTGGATGGTTCATTATTTATGTCTTGCTGTCAACATGCATGTTATTTTAAAGAATACAAAAGCTTTCCTCTAGAATCAAGGTAACAATTGTTTTAGAACAGAAAGATGCAAAGAAGAGAGTTAGCCTGGTCCCCTAGAAGTAGCAGTATACAAAACATAGAAGGTCTAAACGTAACATTTTATGAATAGGGTCAAGCATCTGAGTGTAAAATTTTCCCTTATATGCCATCTACTCCCCAAGCAATCAGTTTTTTAAATGGCATTTTAGAAAGGTAATGAATATCTACTAACACCAAATATAAGTTAATTTGGAAAGCTGGGTAATAGGCCATAAATAAAAACATTGAGTGATTTCCACAGCTCAGCTTGTTCATACTAATGGAAATATAGATTATCAACAAGGGAAGTCAAGAGCTCTTCTCAATAGGGTGAAAGGCCAGATACTATGAGGTTCAATTGCTGGTTGTTGTTCTTGCTATTATTGTTGTGTTGTGTGTTTTGTTGGCTTGTTTATTTGCTTGAGGGGGTCTTCCTATAGAGAAACATGAAGAATTCACAATTATGGTGATATCTAATACAAGGGTTTAACATATGATATTTATTTAGCACGTAGCAAGGAGAAGGGACAAGGGAGAAATTTTGAAAACAGCCTTTGTTTTCTTCCAACGATCATAGCTTGTAGTTTCAAAATATAATCTTGCATATGAAATTGCTGGGATGAAGATTAATTGTACTTATTCAATTAGGTGTCTAATGTAGGAGCAGGAGCTACCCTTCTAGGAGTTAAAGAATTCTTCAGATTTCCATGGGCACAGGAAACCTGAGCAGCATTCTGTTGCCTCTGTTGGAAGCACACAACATTGGCTCCAGTTCTCACGCCCTTTCCATAGCCAAGTGCTCATCAAGTCTTATTGATTCTTCCTTCCCGTAACTCTCCCACTCATCCCTTATTTCCCATGTTAAATTCTGCTTCCCTGACTATGGTCCTCATGACCTCTGAGGTTACTCCAACTGCCCTTTAAATGACCTCCAAGCTTACAGTCCAGCCCTTCCAATTTACCTTATATCTCCATGTCAGACTCATCTTCCAGAAAAACTGCTATGACCATTCCACTCTCCTGCAGATCAATAAGATAAAAGCCAAAATTCTTAGCCCAACATGCAAGGCCCATCTCTTGCCAGGTTCAGCTTCCTCCATAGACCTTACGTTCATGCCAAACTGGCTTATTCACAGTGTGTGACCCAGACTCTACTCCAATTCTATGCACCTAGAAGCTTATTTATCCTTCTTTTCACACATTAAAATCTGACAACTACTCAAATATATATCTGCCCAAATTCGACTAAAATCCAGTCTCCCTCATGGCAATTTTAAAATGTTTCCTCCAATTCTTGACAATTCTCTCACTGAGAGGTGGGGGCTAGCTCCCCTATCCTTAAATTTGGGTTGACTTTGAGGGATTTGCTTTTAACCCACGGAACACAACAAAAGGAATGGAATGCTGCCTATCTTCCAAAGCTCAGTGAGAAATGGCCCATACCCCACCCCCCAGCCCCCCACCCCTCTCACCCCCTGTCTTGGAATTCTTGCCCTAGGGGCAGCCAGGCACCAAGTAAGAAGTCCAAAAACCCTGAGACTCCCATGCTGGAGAGACCACATCCATACACTCTGGTTGACAACCCACCTGAGTTCCACTGAAATTACTGGTCAAGGAAGACATCTCGGATATTCACCCCCACAACCTTCAGATGGCTGCCCCAGTCAACAACCTAGGAAAGAATTCACCCCACCAAGCCCTGCTTAAATTCCTGCTCCCCAAATCAGAATCAAAATAAATGGGTGTTTTAAGCCACTGTGTTTGGGGATTATTTGTCATACAATAACAGTAACTACAATGTTCCCATAAATTCTTTCTCTGACCTCTATCCTGGGATCACCTCCCACTCCTTTAAATTCCAAGGATTTATTCTCTATCATCATTTAGGAAGCATTGAGGCATCTACTAAGTGACAGACACTGTGCTGAATGCTGGGAAGGCAACAGGTTTTGAGAAAGAGTATCTGTGCTCTCAAGGTATTTATAGTCTGGTAGAGATGGACAAGAACACAGGCATGATACTACATGATGTCCACAGTAAGTATGTGAGCACATGTTTTGTGCCAAGCTCTCCGTCACAGAAAGATAAGTTTGTAAATACTGATTTTTATAGGCTGTGGCACATCGATACAAAATTATTCTAGAGATAATTCAGTATGTAAGTCTGGGGTTCTGAAGTGAGAAGTGGACTGGAGATTTAGGTTTGAGGGTCAAAAGCATGTTGATGATAGTGAAAAC
>RCUC01160794.1:0-87482 GCA_003697995.1 Taxidea taxus jeffersonii
AAAAAAAAAAAAAAAGGAAACTTATATTTCAGGGTTCCCAAATTCTCCCTTAGGGATGTATTCCTTTGAATAAACCTGTCTCTGGCACTGTCTTTGAAAAGTAATCCCCAGAGGGGAAGCGCTTTGAATCATAAACTCCTTCACAGTTTGGAATGATGGGAGAACATTCTCTTGAGAAGAACAGGGAGTAGGACCATCAGAGCATTCTGGGCAGCTGGGTGGGAAAGGGAGCCTGCAGGAGGGGAGGGCACCGGCTCAGAAGGAGAAAGAAGGCAGTGAAGGCTGAGTGTACACTCCTGCGATAGCTAAGGAGCCTTCCCAAATGCCGCCCACAGAGCATCACTGCAGATGAGCGGGTGGGGAGGGCCTGTGTCCTCTAGGGCCAGCTCAGTGCCTCGAGCCCTCTGGCTGGGGCCCCTTGCCTGCCTTCCCAGGGTGGGCCTAGAGGGCAGGGAGAGGTAGTAGCACCCTTGGCAGTCATGGTCCTGCAGGGTGGGCAGTGTTGCACCCACTGTCTGAGCATGTCCTGGGGAGAGGACCAAGTCAGAGGGGCTGAGGTCGGCTGGGCCAGGAGTCCCTCAGGTGCTGACCCCGAGCCAGGCCCATAGTCACAGCACAAAGGGCTTCACTCAGCTTCTGCCTCCTGGACCCTGCTCTACATCAAGTCCTTATCATCTGGTCGATATTCACCTCCCACTCCACCTCCTCCTTGAAGCCTTCCTGGATAGCCCCCTTAACTGTAGATTCTGTAAGAAGCGTCTGCATGGAGGGCTGTTTCTATCATTTCACACACAGTCAACTCTCCAGCAAGTGCGCATGAACTTCTCCGTGTTTGCTCAGGCATTCCCCATATACCGAGAACTGGCCTGCCCACCTGTGCAAGCACCTCCGGGGCCCTTCAGACCCTCCTGCTCCAGATACACCCCACAGGTGGCCTGGCTGGTCAGTCTCATCGGCCCCTCTCCCAGATTCTTTACAGCCTTGGCCCTCCTGGGCTGTAGTGGGATGGCAAGAGGCAGTGCACAGAGCAGTCTCTCTGAGGTCCAGAGCAGAGCTGGCTCAGGCTGCTGCCCATCCATGTTGTCTGTGCCTGGGACAGCACTCTCCCTGCATTGTCAGCCTTTCCAGGCTGGGCTGCAGGGGACTTCCTGAGCAGGAGGGTAGCACCAGCTATGGGAGAAAAGAGCCAGCCTCTTTTGTCAAACTGATGACACAGGAGACTCTGCTCCACTAAAGAGGGAGCTGGGTGTGTGTCCAGGGCCTGGGCCAGAGCCTTTCACTCCAGGTGTGATCTGTGTGTGTGTCCAGTAGGTACCGTGCAGTGTGGGCCTTGGGGCAGTGACATTTCAGAGCTGCGATTCAGTGTAGCACTTTATTAGGCTGTAGCCAGTAGTTCCTAGTTGTCTCAAGACTGTGTATAATCAGGTAATAAATTGCACAGCACAGATGGGGAGGGTGCCAGGGGCTCAGCCTGGAGGTCAGAGGTGCTTCCATGGAAAGGCAGGACCTGGCTGGGATCTCGGCAGGTGACGGCCACCACCAAATGCTGTAAGGGCTGACTGTGCCCGGCACTGTACTGGGCGCCTGCACCTATTCCTGCCCTCAGTCCTCACCCTCCAGTGTTTGAGGTGGGTCCTGTCACTGCCTGCCTTTTCCAGATAAGGAAACCGAGTCACCACTTAGAGGTGGTGGCTGTTAGAGCTGGCATACAGCACAACCTCCCCTCGAGTCTCGGGGCTAAGGCCATGCAAGACAGATGGCTGCTGCTTCCTGGGCTGTGGACAGGTCAGCCTGGGTAGGGTTCAGTGTCCTACTCCATCTTTAGGGTCTCTCCTCTCCCCACCCCATCTTCTGTGTCATTCTCCTACCTCCCCCCCATCCCATGCTTAGTGCTTTCTTGATTGCTACCCCTGACAAATGCTTCCTTCTACCAGCTCCTGGACATGCTACATTTCAGAGAGGAGCCCTTGGGGGCAAGGCTACCCCAGGGGAAAGAATTTTCCATGGACTTGCAGGTGTGGTGACTGCTGTTGAGGGCCTGCGTCTGGGCCCCTGACTTGTGGGTACAGGGTGGCTTAGCATAAGCCTCTCTGGTCAATTTTCAAGTCTGTGGGAAAGGACAAAATAATAATAATAATGAAAGAGGGATGGAATCTTCGGGCTCCGTCCAACGGGGAAGAGTTTGGAGAATCAGGTGTGGCAGTGTTCTGGGCTGCATGCTGGAAAAGCCCAACAAAGACGGAGCAGCTTCCCCATTTCCTCGAGCGTACCTGACGAGGGCCTCTGGTGGCCAGTGGGCAGGGGGCTGTCTTCGGAGGCCAGGTCATGGGTGTCCTGGGACTCAAGTGGTGTTGACCCATGAATCCCCCTGGTCCTCGAGCTTTGTGGCCCTCGGTTGAGTCTGAGTTGAGTTTGTTGGACAAATAACAACATAGGTGAACCGTTCTGTGCCCCAGTTCCCCATCAGGTAAGCTCCCGTCTTGCTCAGTCGCTAGTGGGGTCCCCTGAGGGGAACTTCTGGAGAGAGCCAGGCCCCAGCTTCACCCCGACTCACAGCTGGGTATGAGCACTTCCCTCTGTGGGCCTCATTTCCAGATCAGGTGATCAACGGTGACTGCCAGGGCCTCGCCTCAGGTCAGCTTCCAGAATGCAAAGGAAAAGGGGGCTGGGGTCAGGCCGGGAGGACCCAGCATCCACCCGGAAGCAGTTTAGGGGGTGCCCAGACGGTAAGGTACATGGGGCTGTCTCAGTTTCCCACTCTGCCTACCCGTGCATAGTCTACACCGCCTACATCAAGGGCCATAAGGTTGTGCTGGGATGGGGGTGATGGGGTTCACAGGGGCTGTCCTCCCCATGCGGGCCTCCTCGTGTGGCATGTAAACCTTCCCTCCCTCACCCTCCAGTGGGGCCTTCAGCGCCTCAGAGAACAGTGAGGCGTGTCCCTTCTAACTCTGGCTGGTTCTTCACGTGTTGGGGGAAATGCCATTCTTGCTACCTCAGCCAGGACCGAGTCTTCGCGTACTCCCTGTCCCGGTGCGGGCAGGCTGTGGCCACAGCAGCCCACAGATCCGGGGCTCATAAGCGACGGACTCTCTCTGACTGCTCCAGAGGCTGCCTGTTGGAGATCTGGGTGACAGCACGGTTGGGTTCTGGTGGGAGCCCGCTCTGGTGTGCACACTGTCATCTTCCTGCGGTGCCCTCACGTGGTGGGAAGATGGCAGGCGAGCTTGCTGGGGTCCCTTTTATAAAAACCCTGATCCCATTCATGAGAGCTACACCCTCATGACCTCATCACCTCCCAAAGACCCACCTCGTGGCCCCCAGTGCTCATCACCCAGACTTCCACAGTCACTGTCCCCAGGACCTCCCACTTCCGTTCTCACCTCAACCCATGCCAGTGGGGCTTCTGCCTCCCTGCTCCCGAGTCTCCTCTTGTCAGCGTCACCAATGACTGCCTCATCACTAGGTCAGTGGGACCTTCTCTTTCCTCCTCTTCCTTGGCATCCATTAGGTCTGGTCAGAGCTGTCCCTCTGTCCTAGTAATGCTCTCTGCTCCTGGCTCCCGTGTCAGTGGGCTCTTCAGGTTCTCCTCCTTACCACAACTCTCCTTCTCAGATTCCTTTGGTGCCTGTCTCCCCTGCCACCATCTGAAAGTCTGTCGGAGCTGACCACAGGCTTGCCCTCTGCCCGCTGCCCTCCCCTGAGATCTCGCTAAGCCCTTTGTCCCTTGACCCTGGAGCATGTGTCTCTGACCCTGACATCTGCACTGGGCTGCAGACGTGTGACTCTGACTGGCTACCTATGATCTCTTCTTGAATGTCTAACAGTCTCAACCAGCTTCACGGGGACTGAGAAGCTTTGGTGCAGACCCAGGCTGTTCATCTCCATCGTTCCCTCCTCTTTCAGTGGCTCTGTGAACCAACTAGTTGTCCAAGATAAAATCTTAGGAGCTACCACTGATTTCTCTCGTTCCTTTTCACCTTTGCAGTCTTGCCACCAGTACGTCCTGCTGATTCTATATGGAACTCGTGTCCTGCTCTGTCTCCTTGCATCTCTGCCGCCTCTTGGCGCAGTCCACCAGCCCACGTGCCACCCACCCCCCTACGGCGGCCAGAGGGAGCTTTGACGTCAGGCTGTGCGTTTCCGCTGCTTCAGCGCACTGCTGTATCGAGTGGCCCCCCCAGCCCAGCTTGACCTGGTGCCGCTCGCCCCTGGGCCTCGTTTCCTCTCACCGCGCGCCCCTCCCCACAGCCCTGTCCCTGCGGCCCCGCTGGCTTTGTCTATCCTCAGCATGTTTGTATCTGCTTGTCGTTCCCTCTTGAATGCTCTTCCTGCACCCCTGCTGATGGCTCTGTCTCTGTCCAGAGAGGTCTTCCTTGACCTCTTACCGCCCTTCCAGGTGCCCTCCAGCCCCCTCACCTGCTTTACTTTTATGACGCGCATGCCTCCCTGGCCCTATGTTGCATTCGTATTTCATTTGTCTCCTGTCCTGGAAGTCCGTGACGGTGGGGGCTTTATCCGGAGTGGTCATCGCTGCTTCCTGGCCTAAATGGGTACCTGGCACATAGTAGTGGGTCAGTAACTCTTCGGTGAGCTAAAGAGAAGAAGCGTCCCCCGAGGGGCCTGGCATGGCAGTGGGGGTGTTGTGCAGAAAGCAGTGTAATAAGGACTGAGCTGGAACGTGCTGGGGGCTGGGGGCACGGAAGAGGGAGGGCAGGGAAGTCTCTGACGGATAAGCAGGTAGCAACCAGAGAGACACAGCAAGGAAGAGGGTCCCAGACAGAGACACCCCTCCAGGGAGAAAAGAAGACTGACTCACACCCTTCGTGCTGGAAGGGAGAGAAGTGCCCCAGAGGGAGCAGAGGTGACCAGTGGGGTGGGAGGTGAAGGAAGAGGAGGCCAGGAGGATCCGGCTGTGGTGTGGGCCCCTGGGGGCAGCAGGGTGGTGAAGCGGGGCAGGAGCAGTGGATGACCACTGCTAGTCTGGACACCGGGAGGTGGGCTGGGTTTTAACAGGGGAGTTCTTCTGGGCTCCCTGGTCTGGTCCAGAAGGGAAGGCTACCACATGCATCCTCTTGTCTGGGATGTCTAGGCACTGGATCAGGGGCCCCACAGAACCTCTGGCTGCAGGGGGGAGGAGGGGCAACCCCCAACCCCCACCCCATGCCAGGAACGACGCTGCAGCGGAGTTCATACCAGGAGCAGATTAATCACAGGACTGTCAAGGTTTTGTTTTGTTTGTTTGTTTGTTTGTTTGGACTGTCAAGGTTTTATTCGGAACGTCAGACTTTCTTAGCTTCCAGCTCTGATATTCAAGCACCTCTGCAGATTCCCATGGACAGATGGAGAAATCGTGACCCAGAGAGAGCCAGCATCTAGTCAGGGGTCCTAGCCAGCATTCTTCACACCCTGGGAGGGGAGCGTCTCCTCCTGGCACCTGTGACCTGCTATTGTTGACAGCTGAGCCCTTCTCGAGTCTCTCCGTACCTGTTAGGGAAGACACGGTAGTCCTTTGAATTGCAAGGCTGCACTTTGCAGATTCTGATTTCTGTTCCTGTGTGCTAATGGGTGGCCTGCTGTCTTGGGATGGTGGCTCTCCTGGCTCTGAAATCGCACTGAGCCCCCTGACCATGGGGGGGCGGCGGTTGCTGCTCTCTGAGAACCGCTCCCCATACCCCATAACTGTGGCTTGTCAGAATCAGGGAGAGGGAATGTACTGCAGCGGTGGAGGACATGGGTTCTGGACTCCTAAAAGCTCTGGGTCCCCTTTCCAGTGCCCCCATTTACTAGCTGAATGACTTTGGGCAGGTTGCTTTACCACTTGCTATCTGAGTCTTTGGTATAAAATGGGGGAAACAGTGCCTACTTCATAGGGCTGTTGGGAGGATTAAACAAGATAAAGTTAAGGAATCCAGTATCATTCTGCCACAGACGGTTGTGCAGGGTGGGCACTGCACAAAGATACCCAGCCAACAGTCAGGCAGCTCACTCTCACTTGACAAGTCTTGTGACTGGCTTGTGGCTTAATTCACCTGGAGAAAAAGGTACTTTTTCCTAATTTGCACAGAGGTGTCATACACTTTCCAGGTTCCTACACAGTGTGGAATAAATAGACTACTCTGTGGTCCCCTGAGATTCTGCATGAGGTTTGAGAGGAGCCCAGGAGTGCTGATTGCTGAGCTGGGGCTGCTTCCTTGCTCCCTGGGCTGGTGGAAGCTTTTGCAGGACATTGGGGCCTCCCTGGGTTCCCGTTTTCTTGAACACCATCGGCACCTGGGGAGGAAGGGCAGTGTTAGGTAGGAAGCTGAATGCACAAACCTTATCTTGTACTGGCCAGTGGTGCCAGGGCTTAAAGTACGGTGGCCTCCAGCAAAGACCCCATGGCCCCGAAAAAGGTCTGGAGGGGGTTCAGGCCAAATGAGAGCCTGCTGAGGAGCAGGCTTGCAGAGAAAGCCTGGGAGGGATGCACATGGGCCCCTGGGCATGCTGCAATGAGGCCTCCTCCACCCGCAAACCCAGAGCCCGAGTCTGGGGAGGAGGAGGAGAACCGTCGTGGTCACCTCTGCCATTGTCTTCTCACTTAGGGGAGGCTGTCACCCGCTGGTCAGGCAGCCGGGGCTGCCCTCCCTTACCGCCCCCCCCCCCCCGCCCCGCCGACGTCCCTGAGGGCACCGAGGAGGGGCAAGACAGATGCAGCTTGGTGCCAGCCCCGGAGGTGGCTGCCGGAAGCCAAGTGGCATCTGAGATGAGCTGGGCTGCTGGGCTGCTGGGCTGACGGGCTGAGACTATTTATACCCGCGAGGTGCTAAATGTGCTGCGGGGCCCCTCCTCTCTGAGCTAGGCAGAGATCGTCTTTCGAGAACTGGAAAAAGAGACAGTGACTAACTCACCTTGAGAGACTAACAGAGTTGAGAAGGTTGAAAAAACTGCTTTTCTCAATCTTGTAGGACGTTAAGGGGGAGCTTGCGCTTTTTCAGGGGAGAGCTAGGACTTCAATAAAAGGGCATTTATTGGTGATTTCCAATAACACAAAAATCATAACCCCATTACAGAAAACATAAAAATACACAGAAGTATTTTAAAAATTGTTCATTGTCCCATTACTCAAAGACACCCACCATTAGTGCCTTGTTATGGCCCATCCCTTTGCCCCATGCATTCACATATGTATGTCCCATTCTTTTGGGACATCACAGTTTTGTAACTTGCATTTTCCACTCAGCATTGTCCTGAGAGTATCTTCCCATTTTATTCCACAAAGAAACTGAAAGCCTCATTTTTGACATCTGCATAGAAGTCTGTGTCCAGGCCAAACAAGGATTACCATGGCTTTTCCCAGAATGCCATGCTTGGGTGTCCCATCAGAAGCAGAACTCGGGGGGACACTTGGCAGCCCTTGTTACAATCTCATTTTCTCAAGTTCATTATCTTTAGAGACAAGGATGGAGAAGTGCAGCCCAGAGAAGCAGAGCCCAGGCAAGAGCTATTAGCTTCATTTTCAGCTGGGAAAACCAGGGTTTTCACCCCAGGCAGGCAGTGGTTTTGATGGCTTGGCCGAGGTACCATGTGGAGTGTTTTCAGTGTGGCTGGGCTTCGTTATAGTCATGCACGGTGAGACACGCAGATGTGGAAGTCACTGGCAGGAAGGAAGAGGGTTTTACTCATGCCCAGAAGCAGAAGGCACACCACACCAAACATTGGGGAGCATGGAGGGGGGGTGTCAGGAGCATAGGGCGTGAAGGGGAAAAGTGGGCAAGAGCTTCTACTGTGGTTTCTGTGGAAGAAACAGGCGAGACAGGTACACAGGCTTGGGAGTCGTCAGTCTGAATGATCTCAGCGGGCTCTGGGGCCTAAGGAGCTGCCCTAGCTGTCTGGGACCTGGCCCTGGGATGATCAGGGCAGGGGGAAAGCAGCCTCTATTGGGAAGTGGTGGGGGGTGTGTGTGTGAGCTCTTGGCTGGTTTGTTTGCATAGGAAAGGTGCTCACAGGTGGTTCCTGTCTCCAGGAATCGATTGCCCTGGGTGGGGCGGTCTTCAGAGGGTCAACAAGGCGCAGATGTTAAAGCCTCAGAAACACAGTTTATCCATGGAATGTGCAGCAGAGAAGGGTGATCAGGGACACCCCGCGTCCAAGCAGAATGCAGCACAGGCTCTATCCTGCTGAGTGGCAGGGGAGGGGATTTACTGGCAACAGTGGAAGGAGGATGCCAGCCTGTCCAGATGGCGGAGAAACTTCCTGAGGTTACTCCTGCCTGACCCAGTTCCTCCATCACTGGGTCATCACTTGGGTCAGCCAAGGGGCCATAAGCGGGTTACTGACTCCCTGGTGACTCTTGCCCTTTGATGGCAAGAAAGGAGAAAGAAAGGACTAAGCATTTCTTGGGCAGTTGGTGTGTGCCAGGCACTATCCTGGGACTTTCCCCAAATTTCTCATCAATATCTTCTCTCAGCCCTATCACACATGAATGGCATTTTTGTGTGTGTGGATGTCACAGATGAGGAAAGTAAGTCTCATAAAAGTGATGGGCCTGGGGTGGCTTATAGGGGGCAGGGAAGGAATGTGACCCTCTTCTGAAAGCCTGTCCACCGACTGGGCACCAAACACATGGCACGAGACCATCTGGAATCACTGTACTGCCCAGTCCCCTGTAGGGGTAAGGTTAGGGATTCGGCAGGGAGGAAGACCATGTGGAGGCTGGCAGAGGTGAGCAGGGAGCGCCGGATGGAGACAGTGGAGGGGCTGGCTGGTCTTTGCGAGTTTCTTCCTTGTCTTTGTGGATCATCATTCCACAGTTACATTCTGGTTTGGTTAGTGAGTGGGAAACACTGAGGGGTCATATTGTGTGCTAGGTGGGCCCTTGGCTATTATTTTAAGGAGGAGAAAGCAGAGGCCCAGAGAGGGTAAGTGATTGACCCACGTCACATAGCTGGTTTAGGGGCATAACAAAGATGTATCTGCAAGAGTTCTAACCCCCCAAGACCACTGGGGTAAGTTTCTCCTAACTAACTCCCGCACCATTTGAATCTGGAGCTTTTCTTAGTAGCAGCCTGAGATCATGGCTTCAGATGACCCAGTGGATTCCAAAGGACTTAGTGCCAATGGCTCTGGTTGCAAACGATGATCTTTGTGATAAGACACCAGACCTCGCTTACAGTTGTGTGACTGGAAAATGATGTCAGTTATAGCCAAGGTCATGGGCTTTTCTGGTGGCCTCACACTGACCCCTTGTTCTTTAAATTTTATTTATTTATTATTTTTTTTTATTTACTTGATAGACAGAGATCACAAGTAGGCAGAGAAGCAGGCGGAGAGAGAGGAGGAAGCAGGCTCCTTGCTGAGCAGAGAGCCTGATGCAGGGCTCGATCCCAGGACCCTGAGATCATGACCTGAGCCAAAGGCAAAAGCTTAAAAAAGCCACCCAGGTGCCCCTGACCCCTTGTTCTTAATTATAGGTAGTCAAATCCATTGAGCTAGTGAAAGCAGGAAGGGATTTATTTAGGGGAAAGAATATAATATATAATAATAATAATAAATAAGAGAAATAATAAATATATATTTATATATAGGTATAATATCATGACGGTGCTGCTACCACTGTAGTTTATATATATAATAATAAATAACATATAATAATAAATGTAATATATTTACATAAGAATATAATCATGAGGATGTTGCTACCACTGCAGTTTCCAAGAGATGTGCCACCTTTGCCACATTCTGCACCCGCAAAACAGTGCCTGGAGCCTGGCTATTCTTTACCAATAACACAGCTCTGACTCAGTCTTATGCAAATGCTTCTGATTGGTCCAACCTAAATGGCATCCACACCCTAGCTTCAAGGGAGTCTGGGAAATGTAGTTTTCCACTTCACAGCATCTGTAGTACAAAAGGTACAGAGGTAACAAAGACAGAGTCCTGTGTTTGAGATATTCACAACAGTTTGGAAAGGAAAACAGATACATAAACAGACTGCTAGAATACAATGTTACTTGCTCTAATTAAGAGACAAAGTAAGGGGCGCCTGGGTGGCTCAGTGGGTTAAGCCGCTGCCTTCGGCTCAGGTCATGATCTCAGGGTCCTGGGATCGAGTCCCGCATCGGGCTCTCTGCTCAGCAGGGAGCCTGCTTCCTCCCCTCTCTCTCTGCCTGCTTCTCTGCCTACTTGTGATCTCTCTCTTTCAAATAAATAAATAAAATCTTTAAAAAAAAAAAAAAGAGACAAAGTAAGAAGGACCCCAGGAGTGAGGGTCAGAGAAAGCTTCACAGAAGTAGGGGCAATTGAGCTGGGTGCTAAAGGATGAATTTGGGTTTGCCAGATGAGAAAGACAGACAAAGGAGTTCCAAAACATGGGGAAACAGGGAGAAAAAGGTGAGTGTGATATTTTGGAAATCCACAATGCCTAGTTCTTATGAACTCCACTTCATTTCTTTCACAACATGAGAATAAGGAGTCAATTTCATTTTGTCAGTAAGAGACAATTTGTCATATAAAATGCTTTAATATTTTAATGGAGCACCTGGGTGGCTCAGTTGTTGGGTGTCTGCCTTTGGCTCCAGTCGTGGTTCTGGGGTCCTGGGATCGAGCCCTGCATTGGGCTCCCTGCTCTACTGGAAGCCTAGTTTTCTCTCTCCCACTCCCCCTGCTAGTGTTCCCTCTCTCACTGTTGTTTTTGTCAAATAAATAAATCTTTAAAAATATACATATAGGGGCGCCTGGGTGGCTCAGTGGGTTAAAGCCTTCGGCTCGGGTCATGATCTCAGGGTCCTGGGATCGAGCCCCGCGTCGGGCTCCCTGCTCAGCGGGGAGCTTGCTTCCCCTCTCCTCTGCCTGCTTGTGATCTTTGTCTGTCAAATAAATAAATAAAATTTAAAAAATATATATGTATATATTAGTTAAAACTACTTAAAAACATAACTTTAAAACACTTAACCATTAAATTATATGAAAGTTACAAATATTTTAAAACATATTTAAAGTATTAAATATGATACTATATATTATAAAATGCAGGTATTTTATTTTATTTTTTTAAAGATTTTATTTATTTATTTGTCAGAGAGAGAGAGCACAGGCAGACAGAGTGGCAGGCAGAGGCAGAGGGAGAAGCAGGCTCCCTGCCGAGCAAGGAGCCCAATGTGGGACTCGATCCCAGGACGCTGGGATCATGACCTGAGCCGAAGGCAGCCGCTCAACCAACTGAGCCACCCAGGCGTCCCAAATGCAGGTATTTTAATAAGAAGCCACTTTATTGGGTAAATTGCCTTTCTGTGTGTAAAGCAGCACATCCATGAGCTGGTACACAGAAATGAGGCGTGTGAGAACACCTGGGAAATAACTGCTCGCACGTGCCGGGAAGGTTTCTGGGACATCCTGGGTCACGGCACACAGCGCCCAGGAGCAGCCCTGAGGCACCACTCCCACATCTGATTCTCCAGAACTACCTGTCCCCAGGCCACTGACCCCACTTTTAGAGTGGCTTGACCCTGCACGCTTCTCTGGAGTTGAGCTGTTCTGGGATCCGGCCCCCCAGCCTTTTCTGAGCAACCTCCGGACAGAGAGGCCATGAGGGCTGGCCCCATCCTGCCTCCGTGGCTGAGTTCAGTAGTGAACTGTGCTTAATGTCTGCAGGGGCTCTTTCTTCTCTGGGCTTGTGGGAACTTCAGGTGTGAGAGGGGGCAGCTTTAAAGGTCTCCTCGCCCAGTGGCTGTGGGAGGCCACAGGGCCTTTTCAGGGGACACCAGCTGTCCTTACAGGTGAGTGGACAAGAACAGCCTCGAGTCAATGTGCAGGCTCGTGTCCTAGCTTTCCGCCTACCATCTATGTGGCTCTGGGCGACTCCAGAGCTCATTCCAGATGCATATGCCGACTGCTTTCCTCATAGGCTAGTTCAGAAGACAAAAAGTGGGTGCACCCACGTCAAGCGCTTGGTCCTAGGTAAGGGCTCAGCAAGCACTGGCTAGAATCGGCTTCTGCGTGAAATTGCAGGAGGGACCCTGAGGTGGCTCTGGCAGGCCTGGAGACAGCTGGCGTTGGGAAGGGCTCGGGCTTCCCTGTGGTGGGACCCAGCCCAAGCCTGGCCCTGTCTTCCTGTTTGTGGGACCTGAGCTCCAACTCCTCGGCCTCCACTTTCTCAGCTGCCAAATGGGGAGAGAGAAACGTCAGCCTCACCTAGTCACAGAGTGAGTGTGAGGGCTGGGTGAGCTACTGACAAGTGGAAAAAGCAGCAGACCTTCACTGTGTTTGTGCCTTGGGGGAGGAGAAAGGGGCAGGAAAGGGCAGGACTAAAGTTGAAAGTCTGGGTCTCACCACCCCGACTCCCAGTGCTGCCTCCATCAGGCACCGATCACCGAAGCTCAGGAGACCATGTCCTGGGCATCCTCCCCCTTCCCTTCTCTTTTGCAGCCAAACCTTCTTCTGAATGTCCTGATTTGCTGAGATGAGTTCATGCCTTGTAAAGGGTTACACTCCTGGGGCAGTGGGGTGCTGTGAGTAACCAACCACCCAGTGATCAAGCCAGAGGGCCCCACCAGTCCTGGGGGCCCCCTACGAGGTCATCTGCTGGGGTGGGGCTGGTGTGTTCTATTAATTTGATCAGGATCGACTTGCCCCCACCAAGAGCCCTTAGTCCCCCCAAAGTCTGGCTGGCTTCTTTGTATAATAACCTCTGTCCCTGTTGGTTCCTAGGTACTTTGAATTTTATGAGGGCCCATTTGAATATAACTCCACAAGATGCCTGGAGCTGAGGCACGAAATCTTGGAAGTGAAGGTGCTGTCCATGTGAGTGTGGCCGGGATGGTGGGGGGGATGGGGCACGTGGGATGGGGCAGGACCTGGGGAGGGGGCACAGGATGGAGCAGGGACCCCACAGAGCAAGAATGAGATCTCCTTCCCCTGGGCCTCTGGCACTTGGAGAGCAGGGATAATTGTGCATTTTATGAAAAAAGGCCAAGTTGGCAAGGTCACCTCTGGTGACTCGGGGGATTCAGTCCCAGTCTCAATTACCAGGCTCTGTGAGAGAGCCCCTGAGCTCCTCCTGCATGGAAGCCAAAGAGAGCACAGGAGCATCTTACCTGAAATTCAGCACTCTGAGCGGAGGGTTAAGCAGCACCCTTTTGCTATTGCCTTTTCAACCTTTTATAGTCATTAAATTAAGTATTTTTAAAATTACTTCAATGATACAGCACTCAAATGGTACAAAAAGGCATAGAGTGAAAACCCCCCTCTCACAACCCCTCGGCTCTCCGCAGAGGCAGTGCGGGTGTCCTTGTGCGTCTCCCCGGGCACCTGTGCACAAACACGCTTTATTAGGATTTTGCTCACAAATCACAAAAGAACTGTACTTTCTGCTCCTCACCCAATAGCACCACACCCGTGGCTCTTTTACAACCTATGGGAGAAAAAGCACATTACATGCAGCACATTTCAGTGACTATGGGTTTCCGACACCCTCCTCTCCTCCGTGGGACCGCCACAAATTCACCACCCACTGGGAGGGATGTTGCCGCGCTCGTCATAATATTTGGTTTGAAATAAAATTCGTGTGTATTTGAAAATATTTCTACCTGGATGTGGAAAAGGACTATAGTTAATCTAGACTCCGGTGATGTTGGGGGCTCTTGTGGGCCCGCGAACGACCCCTGGAACCATGGTCCATGGCCAACGGGCAGGAGCCACTGTGCCTTCCGCCATCTGACACAGTTTCTTTGTCGTGTGGGTCATAGAGCATGGGCCTGGGGAGTTGTCAGACCTGGGATCTTAGCAGCTCTGCATCTTTATACAAATGACTTAACCTCTCTGAGACTTTCCTTACCCATAGAAATTAGGACACTGTTACCCAGCTTTTAAGGGTCACCGCAGAGACTAGATGAAAGAGCATATGTGAAAGCAGATGGCTCCTCGGTCCGCGTCCATAGTAGCACACGTAATAGGTGCTGCCTAAATGTTCATACGCCTCCCTCCCTTTTCTTCTGCTTCTGGAATCACTGCCAGCAGCAGCAGCAGCAGCTTTTCGGGGCTGTCTTTCAGAATCTGTAAGTTTAATAGCTGCAGGAAAGCTCCCAGGATGCGTCCCCCTGGGCTCAGCTGCTTTATGGTCCCAGTACTAGTACCAAGTAGTACCCAGTACTGTACCCAGTCTCTGGGTCTCTGTACCCTCTCCAGAGGTAAACGTGTGAGGCAGCTCCCCCTCCCATCAGCCCCAGCCAGCCCTCTGCTGAGCACACACCGTGGTCCCCGCCCTCATGGAGCTCACAGCCCAGCAGGGAAGCGGACATTACTTGCTTACCCTAGGGAGACAAAGGGATGGCAGGGAACTGGACTTGGACTGGGGTGGGGAGGGGGTTGTCAGGCAAAGCTCCTCGGAGGAAGGGATGCTGGCACTACTGTTGGAAGGGTGATAAGAGGTAAGTAGGCCAGGCAGGTTCCAGACTGAGGGAACAGTCTGTGCAAAGGCCCTGTGCCAGGAGGGAGCCCGCTGTGTCCCCAGCTCTGAAGGGTCAGGGCAGCTTGAATGCCAGTGTGAGAGGGGAGATGGGGCAGCCATGTTGCTGGAGGGCCAGACCAGGGCCTGACCCGATGAGGCCTTGCAGTGTGGACCAGGATTCAGATTCTGTCATTATCTGAGGGCCGCGGGAACCCATGGAAGGCTTTAAGCAGGTGGCAGTGGGTGTGGGGGTGATGCGGTGGGTGAGGAGTTTCGACTTAGTGGCAGACATGGCTGTCCACACCTCAGGCATGAGCCAAATCCATCAGCTCCTAAGCAGAGACCCTTTGTCTTTTCCTGGAATTCAAAGACCTCAAGCCCTCAAAGAACTTTAGATCCCACAGCTGCAGAGGTGGGAAGCCTGAGATCGAGGTGCTGGCAGGGCAGACTGCTGAAGCCTCCGCTTGGCTTGCCGATGGCCGCGTCCCCCCTTGGTCTTCCCATGGACTTCCTTCTGTACCTGCCTGTGTCCTCATTTCCTCTTCTAATAAGGACATCAGTCATACTGGATGTGGGCCCACCCTCATGGCCTCATTTCAACTTAACCTCCTCCTTAAAGACCTTGTCTCCAAAGAGTCACATTCTGAGATCCCAGACGTTAGGATCGCAAATAGGAGTTTTGAAGGAGAGATGACTTGGACCCTGAGAGTCCCTATCCCAGCTTCCACCGCGTCACAACGTTGTGGGGTGGAGTGGGGTGAGGAATCTTTCCACAGTCGGTGCCCACCTTTGTCCCTCATCAGGGATGCATGTCTGGTGCTCAGCAAGTTAGCCTTAGACTCTCATCTCTGCCTTGGGCCACCTGCTCTGGTCTCCTGAGCTGAGCATCCGTCCCAGCGGGTGACCCCTGGGCCCTGCACCACCCTGTCTCCTTCACATCCCTGTGGTCCCCAGACCCTGGGAGCCTGGGCCCTGTGGCCCTGGGGCTCTTAGAGGAGAGGAAAGGCAGAGGCTGTGGGGCACGGGCATGGGGCTGTGTCTCCTTTCCTGGGTTGGCAAGCTGAGGTTCAGTGGGACCTCCAGGGCTGACATCAGAGAGCCTGGAGACCAGCCTCGGACTCGAATGGCCCTAGCATCATCCAGGTACTGCGGGCCTCACTGGCCCGGGGCCACACGCGCTGCTCCCAGTGGAGACTCTGAGTCATCGGGGGAAGGTTAAGTTGCCATATGTGCGTGGAGGGGGCTGCGCGGCTGGGCTGGGAGGCCCTTAAGGCGTAAGAATGACAGCTGGCATTCGGAGGTAGCAGGGAGGGGTGGGATTCATCTGGGAATGATTCTGGTCCAAAATTGCTCCAAACGCTGGTAGAAACCAGTCAGCCGGCAAATTCCCACATGGAGAAGGCCTCAGTCCCAACGATGGCAGAAGCAGGAGGAGTCACTCTGTGGTGATGTATTATGACGTGCGTCATCACTAATACTTGTACAAATTATTTGTTTGAATGTAGCCATTCTAGTCTCTTGGTTTTTGAGCCGGTTCCTGCCTGGTGGGGCTGGTGCTTGGGGCATCACCCCGGGCCCACTCCTGCTGCCCCTTCCCCATCTTTCTGGGGCGGGGAGGCCTGCGTTGCACCCAGGAACAGAGTCTGGGAGCCAGGGTCACCTGGGCTGGGGGCCCCTTTGTGCCCATGCATCTCAGAGTCCCCGAGTGTGCACAGGCTCAGGATGTGGCTGTGACAGGAATGAGTGGACAGGGCATGTACACGAGAGCTGGGTGGAGACAGAGGAGGCCAGCGGAGGAAAGGAGAAGAAAGAACAGAGATGGTCATGATCACCTCCTATCCTCACCATCTCTTGCACATGGTGGGAAAAATCAAGCAGGATAGAGACGCTGGTAATAATAAGAAGCCACAGTCCCCTGCCCCATGCCTTCGTCCCTCAGCCCTGCTCCTTTTGACTCTGGCTGTTTCTTCTGGTCATTACCGCCACAGCTTTCAGTGACACGCCCCTGCTGTTATTTCTCAACTTACAGCGACGTGCACTGATGTCCAGCCTCGGTGGGTGAGGGTTCAGCCCCCTTACGATACCCCCCACCCCTACTGGGTTGGGGAGAATTGTTATTTTTAGTTCTTTTGTCTCTAGATTGCCTGAGTAACTTATTTCTGGTTCTACCAAATACTGGCAGTATTTCTTGAGCCTGTACTTTGTAAGATGGGGATTTTAAAATCATCCCTATGTTTGGGTTCCAGTCATCAGTGCATTTACCTTTAAAAGATCAAGGCTGATAATGTTTACATTCTCTTGGTACCCATAATGAGCCCATTTTGGGGTTTCCTCTATAGATTGACTCCAAGTTTTAAAGAACAGAAAATAGTGATTTTATTTTCTTTTTTTTTTCTAAAGTTTTTATTTATTTATTTGTTAGAGAGAGAGAGAGCACAGGCAGACAGAGTGGTAGGCAGAGACAGAGGGAGAAGCAGGCTCCCCGCCGAGCAAGGAGCTCGATGTGGGACTCGATCCCAGGACGCTGGGATCATGACCTGAGCCGAAGGCAGCTGCCTAACCAACTGACCCACCCAGGTGTCCTGTGATTTTATTTTCTTTCTTGTAAATCCTCCCCCTCCCCTTTTTTTACTGGAGCATCTACTCATCTTTTCCCCCTGGAACTCTTTGTCTCTATTATGCCCTATTTGGGGTTTCTGCCTGCCTCTCCACCAGTCAGACCTTCCCCTCAGGGTTTCTCTTTATCCTCGTGCTCCAGCATGGACAGGTTGCTCTCTTGGTGGGCCACATGCTGTTGTCCTGGGAACTTCCCTTCCCTGCCTCCTTAGCTGGGATTCACTCTTGTGGAAAATCCATAGCTGCTTCTTGTTTACTCCTTCATTTTGCTTCTACCCATCTTCCAGTCATTTCCAAATGATGGGTAGGAGGTCAGGTTTTGAGTTCTGTGTCTAAATGACTTAATTCTTCCTGTATACCTGATTGTTGGTTTTGTGGGGTTGGAATTTGAGGAGGAAACCATTTCCCCCCTGAATGCTAAAGATTTCTCCCATTGCCTTCTAGCGTCCAGGGTGATGAGAGCGTGATGTCTCTTGTTCCTTTGGAGGTGACCTGTTTTCGTTTCTCTGGAGTGTTTCCGGATCCTGCAGTTCTGAAATGTCTGGAGGGTGGGCTTCAGACACCTGTTGGACCTCTCCATCCAGGGCTCATGTCCAGAATTTTGGACATTCTTTTGGATTTTTCAAAATATTTCCTTCTCTCCATTTCTCTCTACTTCCTCTTTCCAGTCCTTCTAAGAGTCGCCCCCCCCCCCCCAACTTTCTGGATCGCTCGTGTAGCATTCCCTGTCTGATGTCCTCTTTTCTGTCTCTGCCCATTGTTTCCACTTCCTGAGAAAACTCCTCGACTTCATTTTCCAGCTCTTTGAGCAAACTCATCCCTATCCCAGAGCTCTTTCTTTGTCCTCAGAGCAATCTATTCCTATCTTTAAGGGTGTCGTGTCTTCTAGACTCTCTGGAGACAATAACTAGACTCTTAAAGTTGTATTTTGTTCTTCCACTATTTTTCTCTTTGGTATCTCTTCACCTGGTTCCTTCTGGTTGACCAGGTGACTCTTGCTCATCTTATTCATATTTAAATTTAGAACAACATAAAGCTGAAGAGCAGTCATTGTTGGAGATACTACTCCTTTTGCTGTTATAATGTCCAGGTCTTTTCATTGGGAATGATAATTTGTTTTTGTTTTTTGGTAGGAACTGACAGTCTGATTCAGTCCTTCCCCTCCCTCTGCTGGACACTGACTATTTGGGCTGCTGTGGTTTGATGGTTCTGGATACAGACTTACAACTAATGCTCATTTTCAGCACCATGCCCCGTCCCCACCCTCCACCCTCTTTAAAAATGTTCCGTGGGTTTGGACACTGTCTCTGGGCCATGTCACCCCTCCATATGTCCCCCCTCCTCCTTTCACACACTTGTCAAGATCTCTCTTCCTCTGCACACCCTCCTGCCCCCATCAATCTATTCATCTGGGAGGTCTCTATAACATTTTTGTTCCTCTTCTGGAATTTTAGTGGAGTCCGCAGAGAAAGGAGCTCAGAGCCTGGGACCAACCCTTTGTTTTTAAAGGAAAAGTGATCTCTACATTTGCAAAGCAATTTATAAAATATTCTTATGTGTATTATCTCATTTGATCTTTCTGACAACCCTGGAGATTAGCAGGACAGACGTTATTATATTGGTTGTGCAGATAAAGCACCCAAGTCTCAGAGAGATTCAATGACTTGTCCAAGGCCACACTGCAAGTCGGGGATGGAGCCAGGATTCGAGGTTGGGCGTTCGGGCTCCAGCCTTGGTCCAGTGTGTGACAGGTATTGGAGGCACAGAGACTGGGACCCAGAGGCTGGGACCCAGAGGCTGGCAAGACTTGGACCTGTGACCCCGGCCCTCAGTCCTGCGAGGACTGTGTTTCCACGTGGTGTCTGAGGCCTTGGCCGTGTCGGGTGCCGCTCTAGGGACCTGTGGGTTGTTGAAAGCAGGGGAGGGAAGCCGTGGGAGAGGCAGGGGTGGGCCGCGTAATACCTCTCCTCCGATGTCACATTAACCTGAGAGGGGCCGGCTGTGGTGAGAGGTTTGTGGAAGCCAGAAAGAAGGCCTTAGCCTGGAAGGAGGAGGGCTTCCTTCCAGCTGCTTAAAGCGGCCAACGAAGATCCTGCCCCAGTGTGTTTGTACTCAATTTTCTCTTTGCCTGGACTACTCCTTCCCCAGATGTTTGCATGGGGAAACCTATGCAAACATCTAACCGTTTCAGTTCTTTGTGCCAAGTTCTCCTCTTCAAGGAAGCCCTCCCTGACCAACCCTTCTGAAACAGTCGTTTTTTGCTTCCTTTACCTTGCTTCATTTTTCTTCATAGCCCTCGCCTCTCCCGGACATGGCATTATTATCTGTTTTCTTTCTCTCAGTTGGGGTAAGAACACTTGAGCTGAGATCTGCCCTTTGAACCTTCTTAAGCATATAATCCAGTATTGTTAAATGACACACTAAGTTGTACAACAGATTTCTAGCCCTTGTCCACCTCATCAACCTGAGGCTCTAGACCCGTGGAGCGGCAGGCAGCTCACCCTTTCTCCTTCCCAAAGCCCCCAGCAACCACCATTCTACTCCCTGTTTCTCGGAGATTGACTACGTAGATGCTGCACAGGCGGACTCGTGCCATGTACATCGTTCCATGACTGCCTTATTGCACAAGGCATGAGGTTCGTTGCATCCGTCCAGTTTGTCCCCTGTGGCAGGTTTCCTACCCATGAAAGGCTGAAGAGTATTCCCTTGTGTGTCCGGATCAAATTCTCTTTATGCGTCAGGGGACCTTCAGCTGGTTTCCATTTCCTGCTTACTACTGAGTAATCCCACCATGAACAGGGGAGAGTACTGAGCTCTTTCCCATCCTGATGTCAAGTCCCATGGATATAGACACAGACGTGGAGCTGATGGGTCATAGGGTAGCTCCATTTTTAATTTTTGGAGGAATCTCCATGCTGCCTCCCGTGCTGGCTGTACCGGTATGCGTTCCCACCAACACTGTCCCAGGCTTCCCTTTTCTCCACATCCCCACGAGCACTGTCGATCTTTTTTTGTTTTCTCATTGTTAGCCATCCTAACAGGTGTGAGGGGATGCCTCGTTGTGCTTTCGATTTGCCTTTCCCTGATGAGGAGTGATGTTGAACACCTTCTCATGTGCCTGTTGGCCATCTGGATGTCTTCTTTGGAGTAATGTCTGCTGAAGTCTTCTGCCCATCTTAAAATCGGTTTATTTGGTTTACTGTTATTGAGTTGTAGGAGCTCCTTATCTATTTTGGATTTTAACTCCATATCAGATACATGGTCTGTAAATACTTTCTCCCATTCTGTACGTTGACTTTTCACTCTGCTGTGGTCCTTTGTTGTACAGAAGCTTTTTAGTCTGACACGGTCCCACTTTTGTCTTTTGTGCTCTTGTTGTCATGTGCATACATACCTGTTTTCCATTTGCCTCCTTACTAGTATTTAAAGTCCATGGGAACAGCAAGCTGTTCTGTTCTCTGCTCTGACCCCACTTCCTACCATATAGAGGAGTTCAACCAACAATTATAGACTCTATTTGAACTCAGACTTATGGCTTCATTCACTAATTTATTGAAATGCTCGGTGCCTATGTCCTACACAGCAGCCATGTGCCTTACCACTGGATTTATGGGGGTGAATTCAGGCACCACCCCTTGCCCCTGCAGTATTTACTTTCTTGTGGGAAAGATCAGGAGTGAGTAGGACCGGGTTATGGGTTTTACAAAAGGGGAAAGTCCAGGGGATGGCGAGTGAGTACCATCAAGGCGGTGCTGTTGGACCACAAAAATAGCTTACCTGTCTCGGGAAATTTCTCTGCACACTTCCCATGCCTAGCCCTTTATTGCATCACTTTATTTAATAATCTTAACAAATCTGGGACTGTGAGTGATAATCTATTATTAAGTTCATTATAGAGATGAAGCTCTGAGAGGTCAAATACCTGTCTGAGGTCCCATAGTTAGGAGATATCTGAACTTGGTCTGGGGCCCAGCTCCTCTTCTGGCTCCGAAATCCATGCACTTGGCCACTCTCCCATATGACACTCCTGCATTTATCCCTCTCCGCACCAGTCATATGTGTGTGGCATCTGTTGGGGGGGCTTGCCCTGTTGGGGAGCAACTGTTTCCCCTCCAGCTAAACACAGGGGACCCAGCTCTGCAGAATGAGCCTGGTTTTTACTTTACACCAAATGAATTTTACTTTACTTTGCCCTGTTTTGTGAATCAAAGACCTCTTCGGGCAGCCAATGAAAGCTTCAGATTCTCCCCCAAGATAGCACATGGGCAGACTGACAAGGGATTTTGTCTATAACTCGGAGCGTTCCTGAGTTTCCTTAAGACTGGCGGCTCAGTGGACCAAGTTGATGTTGAGGCTGCCGGCTCGGGATTGGCTGGTTTGCAGGTGGAAGGCAGGAGAGCGGTTGGCTCTGTCTAGGAATGAACAGGACCCCGGATGCCGGGGCATCCAGAATACCCTAAATAAGAAAACACAGCTCATGTAAAGGTCCACACCAGGATTCGGTGCCTGGGGAGCAGGAAGGGAGGCTTGGGAACGCTGACACCCTGTCCAGCCTGGCCCTTACTTGTGCTCTTCTGTCCTCCACTCCCCAAGGGTGAAGCAGTCGGAGCTGTTCGACAGATGGAAGAGCCTGCAGATGTGCAGATGGGCAATGAATATCTCGGAAGCCAACCAGTTCAAGTATCTGTGATTTGTCTGCCCTTCCCAGTCCTTCCGAGGGAGCTGTTCTCCTTCCTGCCCTCCCCATCCTGCAGGGCCCCCCCCGCCCCGGGCTCATCTTCCCCAGAGCTGGCTCTGTCTGGGCTTTGAGATCTGGGCCATGGGGAGGTTCTGACTCTGTGTCCAGGCTGAAGTGGGCACCTTGCTGGCTGCTGTCCCCCACATGATGGCCCTTGGGCCCCTCAGCAGCCTCGGAGGTGTTGTCTCCCGACAGCCCATCACAGAGCTATGCTGGGCTCCTCAGCCAGCTGCAGATTTGTCTCTTTTCTAACCCAAAGAAATAGATTATCAGCTCCCAGAGAGGCAAGAGCCCTACCCTAAGGTTCTCCTCTCTGTGGGAGCTAAGTAGCTGGCCAATGTCCACAAATTCCTTTTGATCGATGGGAACTGTAGGGTTCTCTCATTCGCTGAACTTCCGGGAGCTCACAGTATTGTTTCGGTGCAGACAGAGCTCATGGACTGGAGCTGGGGCGAGCTGAGGAACGTGGGCAGGAACCGGACGCGGGCAAGTCAGGTGGCAGCTCACACGTACCCAGGAGCGGCGGGCTTGCAGCCCACCTCCCGGGAGGCTACGAGAAGCAAATGACACTCAGCATTTTGTCTTTTCCTTAGAAGTCATTTGTTCCAGTTTGCCGCCATTCCAGGCCCTGTCTAGAGACCGAGTGGTAGTTTTAAGTGGCGCATTTTTAGAATTGTGGATGTTTAACATGGTAATCCCTGAAGAGCAGATACCAGCAGCTACGCCCCAAAGGTCTCGATGAGACTGCGGATTCCTGGCCCAGGCAGCATAGGAGTTTGTGCTGAGCCCCCCCGCCCCGCCCCCTGCCATAAAAGTCAAACGTGAACTTGAGCCCAGTGCTAGGAGGAGGGAATGGGTCCAAGACGTGTGCGGCAGGTGCCCCCCCAAATCTGCCACTTAGCAAGGGGTGTCATGGTGGGCACTGCACTGGCTGGGCAGCTCATCAATGCCCTGCCTAGAGGAGGTCAAGGAGATGTGAAAGGATGTCTTCTCAGCTGAGAGCTGAGTGCGGCACAGAAGACTCCTTGGTGGGATCCACATGTCTAAGGAAATAATGAAGCAACAGGAAAATGATTGACAGGAGAAAAACAAGGATCCCTTCAGCAGAGATCAGCCAGCACGATCCTGGGGAGAGGCTCCAGGGAGCCCACACCCTCCTGGGTGTGGGGGGGGGTAGTTTTAGGTGTGGGGAAGGGAGAGGACATCAGGCCTTGCTAGGCTCTAAATGGAAAAACTACAAGGCGGGTGGGTTGACTACCTTTGCTCTTGTTACAAGCTCATTGAACTGTGATGAGATTCCTAACTCAGGCTTGTAAGAGCCTAGCACAGTGAAATGCACAGGGTGGGAGGGGTATGCTAGAAGTCAGACATGAGCTTTCCTGTTGTAGGAGAGGGGTCCTGTAACTGAGGCCTTCCCCTACCCTACTGCCCACTAATAGCCACATTGGCCTTCAGGTTTATATATCAGTCACTTGTGAGCTTGGTTAATGGGAGTCAGTCTCCCTCCACCCCACCAAGCCCACCCCCTACCCCTCCACTCCCCCACCCCCCTGCCCCATGAAGTACTCTCCAGCAGGCTGACAAGATTGAGTTTCTGGACCAGCAAAGCTAAATGGGCCAATACGAACCCATGGTCTCTACCTGGCCAGGCCTCTGGTCCCCAGTCTGGGAGGTCTTAATCACATTCTGAAACTCAACACTGCACAGGAAAGACCTCTTTCTGTGACCAGCAGCCAGCTGAGCTCCCCAGTGAAATCCTTCCAAGAGAGAAAGTCATAAAAAATAATTTTATAACCTTCCTGGCTTTGGCAACTTACAGTCACAGAATTACAGAGGGTCAGAGGTGGAAGGGCCAAGGCTGAATTCTTTTTTTTTTTTTTTAAGATTTTATTTATTATTTGACAGAGAAAAACACAGAGAGAGAGAGAGGGAACACAAGCAGGCAGAGCGGGAGAGGGAGAAGTAGGCTCCCCACTGAGCAGGGAGCCCAATGCAGGGCTCCATCCCGGGACCCTGGGATCATGAGCTGAGCCAAAGACAGACGCTTAAGGACTGAGTCACCCAGGCGCCCTGCAGGGCTGTATTCTATAGATGAGGAAGCTGAGGTCCAGTCTGGGGAAGACCCCTGCCCCAGGCCCCACTGCTGGTGGGAGCAGAGCAGAAACTAGAACCCAGGACAGCGGGGTGGCCACCCCATGTTTCCACCCCAGACCTTGAGGGGAAGCTTCCAGAAAGCTCCTCCTCAAACATTGCTGGTGGTCATCATCCCGGCTCCTTGGGGAAGGTGTCCCATCCCTCCTGGGGCTGCCTGGGTGCTGCATGGGACCGTGCCTAGAGCCAGTGCTGGGGGATTGAGGCCAGTGTGGACATGGCACCTCACTGCTGCTTCTGGAGGAAATGGAGCCTTGTGGGTTCAAAGCCTCATGTGCGAGAGCAGCAGCTGGCCTGCTCCGTTAGGTCTAGCCCTTGGGGAACCAGTGGGGAGGGCTTCAGGCCCCCAGGGCAGGGGAGGGCAGGGCCCAGGGATGGACCCCTCACCAGGCCTTGGAGAGGGAGTGACCAGGGGGAGCACTGACTGCGGCTGAAGGGATGACAGATGACTCCACCCTCTCCGGCCTGGCCGGCTCCCAGGTCGGCCTCAGCAGCCACCTTCTCCCTAGGAGCCTTAATTTTGTTATTTTTTAGTTTTGTGATGCCTGCTTGCATCATCTGAGCTTTACCCTTTCTGTAGCTTGTGTTTGAGTGTTTTTTTCTGTGAGTGAAAGCCAGGGGGCTTTTATTTATTTTATTTATTTATTATTTATTTTTAGAAACAGTGAACTCCTGAGAACCTGTTTTAGAAGTCAGTCAGACTCCTATTTCCGTGGGAAGTGGCCCAGCACAAGCCCACCAGCCCGCTTTCTGACCGCGCGCCCCCCCTTCCTAAGACACTTTCTAAATGATTGAAATTGACCATTTTGTCTTGGGTTTTTGCCCCCATGAGATGGGGTAAATGCCTTATTTACAGTCTGATCGGGGTCAGGGACCCGAGGATGAGCTCGGTACCCCCGGATTTCCATCAAGGCTGGAGAAACAGCATTTCCAGCGAGTAGCAGAATGCCCAGTGGACCTTGATGAGTGCCTGAGTGAGGCGTGACTCAGCCCAGGGCTGGCCAGCAGCTGGCTGTCCACACTCGTGTAACTAACACCAGGCAGGGTCCACTGGCAGGGTCCACTGGCAGGGTCCCCGCCATCAAGGGGCTTTGGTTCGGGCAGGGAGAGAGACTGTAGGTGGTGAAATGGGTGGTATCTGGTCTGTGCTCCAGGTCTTCAGAGGCCGGAGAGGTCGGTGGGGTGGGCAGCCGGGAGCTCTCACGGAGCAAGGCCGGCGTGAGGAAAGGAGGAAAGGCCCAGGCATTGGGTGGCGTGTCGAAATCAGGGGAATGGCGTGAGCAGAGGTGTGGGGAGGGGGGTAAGTGCGGGAAGGGGTGGGTGGGTGCTCCCTGGCCATCTTGAGGGGCCTCAGTTCCATGACCCCCGTGTTTTCCAGAGGATTGGCTCTGCCCTGTGTCACCTGTCTCTCCCGCTCTGTCTTCTGCCTGGCAGGTCCACTCTATCCAGATGCTGCAATGCGCCCTCCTTCCTCTTCACCACCCAGAAGAACACACCCCTGGGGACAAAGCTCAAGTACGAAGTGGACACCAGCGGCATCTACCACATAAACCAGGAGATCTTCCGCATGTTTCCCAAGGTGCCGCTTTAGGCAGGGCCTCCTGGGCGGGGCAAAGGGGCAACCCCACATGGCTCTATGTGGCTCTGCCCACGGGGTGTGGCATCCGTCTGCTGGGCCCTCCGCACCCACCGTCCTGGCTGTGGTGGGCTCAGTAGATCATCCGAGCACGGTGAATCCCAACCGGCTACTCTTTGAGTGACTCAGGCAGGAGAGTTCTTGTCAAATTTTGGTTATTTCCTTGCTTGCTGAGGACAGCCTAAAGCTATCTGGGAGGGTGATTAAGCATTCGTCCCCCATGAGAGGCAGGAGCAGGAGCAAAAATGTTCATGCAAAGGTTGTGTGCCCAAGAAATCACAGACCAGCAGAAAGCAAAGCGAGAAAGACTGATCTCACGTTGGCTGACCTTGGACACTTATGATGTCTTCCAGGGTCTCAGTCTCCCTGTCCCTAACACTGGAGTCCAGGCTAGGAATAGGTATGGCAGAAAATCTCACTTAAACAAGGTAGATGTTAATTGTTCTCCTTTCCATAAAAGAAATGTGGACCTAGGCTTTCTTCAAAGCTAGGACAGTGACTCCCTGGTCAGCGGGGGGAACCCAGGGTAAGTGATCCCCCTGCATGAATGGAATGCATCACTGAAGGCTCGACATATTCACTCCGTTGGGGCCTGACTGCAGCCTCAGACTCTCAGAGCAAGGTCCCTGTAACCTGTATTTTCAGTTCATGCTGATGGTTACCCTCTGAAGAGGAAGAAGATTTTGCTGGATGTCTGTATAAGCACCTCCTGGAGAGGGTTGGGTCCAGAGCAGGACTTAGTGGGTCCAGAGTGTAGACGTGCTGAATGGGGGCATGTTCAGGTCTTTCTGGATGGAGTCTGAGGCTCTGGGCTGCCCTGCTTCCACAGGAGGGCTCATGAAACCATGGCCAGGGCTCCCTGCATTCTGGTGCTTGCACAGAGAGCACAGATAACATTGGGCCTTGTGGGGGCAGCGGGGGAGGGGGTTGGAGGAGGGGACGTGTCACACAGACTCTCCCCCATCACAGCGCTGGAGGACGATGGATACAAGCCACCTTTATGAGGTGGGTCTTGCAAGGCCTGGGACAGGAGGCGGGGGGGACAACAGGTGGATTTGCTTCTCCTGCGGGTGGTGCCAGTGGGTGACACGCAGTTCGGTAAAGACATATGGGTCCACAGAGGGCCATAGGTTTGGACTGCCGAGTCCCGAGGAATTAGAGCAGGGCTGCCGAACATTCTCTGGAAAGGGCCAGAGAGTAAACATTTTAAGCTTTGCAGGCCATATGTTCTGTCACCGCTGTTCTCCCTCATGGCAGCAGCACAAAGCCCCCACAGACCTTCATAAGCCAACGAGCATGGCTGGGCTCCAGGAATGCTCTAGCTCCTATTAGACACTCAAATGGGAACTTCATCTAATTTTTACATGTCCCAAATCTTCTTGATTTGATTTTTCCCCCAACCACTTACAAAGTTAAAATGCATGCTTAGCTTGCGGAGTGTAACAGAAACAGGCAGGTCTGACATGGCCCACTGGCCATAATGAGCCCCCCTCCCTCCCCGATTCAGAGCCTGTGATGTAGAAGTATTGCCTCAGGGTAAGTCTTTCTTTGAGTTTGTATAAAATACAGCTTCTCAGGCTCCTACCCCCGCCCTGGAGATTCTGATTCCATGGTTCTGGGATGGAGCCCAGGAATTTCTATTTTCAGAAAGTACTCCAGGTTGTTTTTGATGTACAGAAGTTTGGGAAGCACTGACATAGAACATAAAGGTCTCTATCTCTCCAAAGATAACTTTGGCTATTTCCTTTCCCTGGTAGAAGTCAAACTGCAGTTTTCCCCACTGGCTCTGAGATACCCTTGTTCCCCCTCTTGGCTTCTGGGCCCGTCCTTCCAGGGAAAATGGGCCTGGAGGGAAAGCTTCCATAGATGGATACAGCCTCTCCTGCAGACCTAGACTCCTTCCTGGTCCACTGTGGTGTGATTTGCCATGACCCCACCTGGAAGACGGCCCCACTGGAAGCCCGAGGTGCCACTAGGCTGCTGTCGTTCAGGGCTGGACGGTTGTGAGTGTGCTAGGAGGGGAGCTGCCCTGCAGGCTCCTGGGCAGGGGGAGCTTTGGGGCCTCGTGACAGTAATAGGAGCCTGGTCCCCATGCAGAGAGACCTCTGGGTCAAGCACCACACTGGGCAGGCTTTTCATTTACACCAATAGTTTTTAACCGTGGGGGACTCTTGGCAGTGTTTGGAGACAGTTTGTTTGTCACTATGGGGAGATACCCTTGACCTCTAGTGGCGAGAGGCCAGGGATGCTGCTAAACATTCTGCAGCTCCCAGGTCGGTCCCCCACAATGCGGAATGATCTGGTCCCAAATGTCAACAAATGCCAAGTTGAGACACTCTGCTCTACACCAAAGCATTGAAAAGCATGACACTCGCATGTTATTATACTAATTTTCAGATGGAAAATCTGAGTTGCTGAGAACTCAGAACACTTGTCCATGGTTCCTTTGTCTCATGCTGGGGCAAACCAGGGCTGACCTTGGGGCTTTTGCCTCGGGCACCCAATCATGGCTGGCTCCAGACTCTCCTGGTTTGACCCAAGCAAATTCCTGCATCACAGGCAAAGCTCCCCGGTCGTGGGTAAGCTGGGGTTGTTGCTCACCCTACCCTTGACTTTGGCTCTGTGCTTCTGTTTGTGCCATGTGTGTGGCTGCTGGGCTCCATCTGCCTCCGGTTGCCCAGGAGGGGGTTATGACCTAGAGCAGGGACGTGACAGAACCAGGACACTTTACTGTCAGGCCAGCCAACATTTGCTTTTTCCTGCCAACTTGTTTGTGGTCCCCTGGAGGGTGTGTCCATGGAGCCTTTGTGGGCAGCCAGAGCCCAGACCAAGGTAACCCCAGCACTCAGGGCATGACAAGGTCAAAGTGCTGTGAGATGGTCACTCCCAGGGCTTCTGAGAGTGGCACTGTCACTCAGGGTGAGACCCAGGCTCTCCTGCACTCAGAGCCCTTTCTCTGCCAAGCTCCGAGGTGTTCTAGGCCCTCACTGCTCTTCGGTGGTGGCCTTGCTTCTTCAGCCCTTGGTCTCTTGTCCCTGCTGCTGCAGTCCCAGCATCTGTCCCAGCTCTTTGTGTCTCAGGCTTGTGTCCTCCCTGTATACCTGGCCCTGAGCTGAAAGGGGTAAGGGTGGGGTTTAGGGCCCTGCCCCCATCTCTGCTGCTGTCATCCCCCTAGCACATCTGCATAAACCAATAAAATATGCATCCAGGAAGTCATACAGAAGATGAACTTCCAAACATCGGGAAAACCAAAAGCAAGCAGGACTGGCCATCACCTGTACTTTCTTTCGGGAAACCTGAGGCATCCCAGGGATGGATGGCTTCTCTTCCAGCTTATTCATAATTGCCAGGGGGCCTGGGAACAAGTCCCCTGACCTCTCTTCTCCTCTGCAAAGTGCGATAACCACTTTCCTCCCATAGTCCCTGCCAGGCTGGTTCAGGGGTGAGGGCAGTGGGAGAAGGCAGGCAGGGCGTTGCCTCTGACAGCTGTGCACCTGTCTCCCCCAGGACATGCCCTACTACCGGTCCCAGTTTAAGAAGTGTGCAGTGGTGGGCAATGGAGGTATCCTGAAAAACAGCCGCTGTGGGAGGGAGATCAACAGTGCCGACTTTGTCTTCCGGTAAGAGAATCGCCCTAGCTCTGCACCTGCTACCGGCGTGGCGCTCCCACTCCCTGCTCTTCCCTCTGCTGGCGCCCCAGCCCCATGCACTCATGCTGTCCTTTGGCTTATCGCCCCCGCTCCCCACCCCTGCACACCTTTACACTCTGCCTTCTCCAGCCCTGTCGCTCAGGGCCAGTGGCTGAAACTCAGGGCCTCAGTCTCCATATCTGCAGAATGGGAGGCGCCTGAAGAGCATGGCAGGTATGAGGACACTCAAGACTCCTGGAGGCGGGGCAGATCTGCGGGAGAGGCCACTTGGGCGGCCACCTCCCGGGCTGAGTTCTACTCTTCCAGAAGCAGTGCTGGGAACACGTGCAGCCTTATGACACCAGTGTTGGCTTTGCCCTGGCTTTAAGCTGGAGACTGGTCCTTGTGTTTTCTCCTTCCTTAGCTAGAGCCCCCTCATCTCTGTGGTGATCCTCACTTGAGATCAAGAAGATGGGTTGAAAATAAAAGCTTAAAGCAAAGGGATTGGGGTTGAGGCTCTAGTGGGGTCTCATGGGTCAGGAATCCATAATCACTGTGCCATTCAGGGTGGGAGGGAGAAGGAGTTAAACTCGCCCCTCTATGCACAGGCTACCAAGATGCCAGCCCACTGGCTGCCTGGGCACTGCTCTGCCCGTGGAAGCACCATCTTGCCTTCCCCACACCCTCACACTGCCCGTGCTCTGGCTCCCTCTGGAATGAGTGAGCGTGCACAGCCGGGCTGCCTTGTGCCTTCTGCAGGTGCAACCTACCCCCCATCTCGGAGAAGTACACCATGGATGTGGGTGTGAAGACGGACGTGGTCACTGTGAACCCCAGCATCATCACAGAGAGGTCAGTGAGCCTCCTCCAGACTCCTGCTGCCCAGTAGAGCGGCCATGAGCCGCAGCCACTGGACAGGTGACATCCAGATGGACAGGTGCTATCCGTAGCAGGAGACACACACCTGATTCCAAAGGCTTACCGTGCAAAAGATGATGGGCCACAGCTCCTCAATTGTTTATATTGATTACATGTTGAAATAGTATTTTGGGTCTATTGAGTTAAAGAAAACATTGTAAGCATTCAATAGAATATGATAAAATTTAATTCATCCATGTCTTTCTGCTTATTTAAATGTGATCCTTAGGACATTGAAAATTCCATATGTGGCCTATATTATATTTCCCTCTGGACAGCACTGGTCCAGACAGTCTTCACTTAGAAGGGCCGTAAAGCTTTCTAGTGTGCGATAGGGGCAGGAAGCTTCCTAGGCTGGTATGTCCAGGTGGCTGTGGGGAGAAGCCTCAGGCAAAGATCTCAGCTCCCACTGAGTGCCCCTCCTGGGCTCTGTCTGTGTGGGAGGCCTGGGGGAAGGGGGTTAAGGGGCTAAAACTCCAGCAGGGGCAAAGTCCCACCTTCCAGGTCAGGCTAGGAGCAAGAAGGGGGACAGCCAGAGACCAGAGGATGGGGAGCTGGTAAATCGGGTCAGATGCCCAGGGTCACTTACAGAGTCAGCAACGTGAGGGAGCACCAGAGAGGAGGGAGCTGAGCCCACAGGAGGACACTTTTATGTAAAGAAGGAGGTGAGCGAGGGGCTGTGGGGGAGCGGGGAAGGAGGTGGCAGGTAGACTCTTTCCCTGTACTTCATTAGGGACTTTGGGAAAGAAAGTACAGGTGAATGGCCAGAGGACCCCAGGAGTAGCCTCCACTTCCTCACTCCTTCCCCACGCTGGGACGCCCTCATCCCTGGGGGTGGAGCACAGCTGTCCCCACACTGTTGTCCCTCTGGGTCCACTTACACAAAGATAGCCGTCCCGAGAAAGGGCATTCATCTCCGGGGTGAAGGAAATGATAGGGAACAGCAGGGTGGACTTGAGTCCCCTGCAGCCTCTGAAGAGGTCCTGGGGTGCCGGGGCGGGGGGCAGCGGGAGCTCCGGGGGGCAGTGGGGAGTGGGCTGGGGAGGCCTGGGGAGTGGACTGCCGACCCTCTTGCTCTGCTCCCCCGCCCCCAGGTTCCACAAGCTGGAGAAGTGGCGGCGGCCCTTCTACCGGGTGCTGCAGGTGTACGAGAACGCGTCGGTGCTGCTGCCCGCCTTCTACAACACGCGCAACACCGACGTGTCCATCCGCGTCAAGTACGTGCTGGACGACTTTGAGTCGCCGCAGGCCGTGTACTACTTCCACCCGCAGTACCTGGTCAACGTGTCGCGCTACTGGCTCAGCCTGGGCGTGCGCGCCAAGCGCATCAGCACCGGCCTCATCCTGGCCACGGCCGCCCTCGAGCTCTGCGAGGAGGTGCACCTGTTCGGCTTCTGGGCCTTCCCCATGAACCCCTCTGGCCTCTACATCACCCACCACTACTATGACAACGTCAAGCCCCGCCCCGGCTTCCACGCCATGCCCTCTGAGATCTTCAACTTCCTGCACCTGCACAGCCGAGGCATCCTGCGCGTGCACACCGGCACCTGCACCTGCTGCTGAGGGCGGCGCGGTCGGCCGGCCGGCCAGCTGGCAAGCAGAAGCGCGCGCCTCCTTTCCCTTACGCGCCGGGTGCTATGGGGGGTGCCTGACGGTCAGGCGGTCTCGCGGTCACTACCTCCGGTGCTCGACTTCCTGCGTGGGTGGTGTGGGCCCGGAGGCAGGGCTGGGGGGTCCCCCCTAAGGGGCAGAGTTGGCTGCGTGCTAAGCTCCCTGGGCCTCGGCCGGGGGGGGGGGGATCGTGGCCCCCCTGCCGAGCCACACCCCGAGATGGGGGGCCTTAGGGGACTGCAAGTGAATAAAGCACATTTGCACTCAATTTTAGCATTTGGGAGAGCACACACTGCAGTGGCCTTGTCGCAGCTAAAGGAAGGTCCCCCAGGACTGAAACGAGGGAGACTGGGCACAGGAGCACCGTCAAGATTTAACTCAGACTTTTGGCTTCCAGGGTGTTATCCTATGGCCTCAACCGAAAACTGCTATCTAGAATCTCAGAGCTTACAGATCAACCCAGCAGCCAGACCTTCCTGTGAAGATAGAGTGGCACAGGGAGGTCCAGCATCTTAACCACAGTCACTGCAACTGACTGGAGTCCCTCAAGCGACACCATGAGATCTAACACAAGCCCCATGTCTTAGCATCTCCGCTGCAACATCATGAGCTGGAAGCCGCGCTCCTTCACACACATCCTCAGGCTCACACACAGTCTTGGCCCCTCCGGGTCCAATCCTGTGTGCAATCTTCCCATGAGAAGGACCAGCCATTTGCACGAAGGTTTTCAAACCAACCAATGGTATTGACTCAACCCATGCTTTGCAATCTGCGTCCTCTCCTGTCTCCTTATTTTCAGCCCTATTTTAACCAGAAGTTATTTATAAGACCCCTTCCTCTTTCTGCTCCTGAATCCTGCAGAATCCTGCTACATTGTGTTCCTGGGCCTGGAACTGTAGGCTTCGGGCTGGAAAGCACAGAGATGGAACCGATGAGCTTTACAGATGGAAGTGTGTCATGGCCTCTGACACCAGCATCACTGAGGGTCCCACGGGGAAGGCAGGACTTCCCACATCACGCAGCCTGGCCTTCACATACATGGACCCACAGAGCCTGTGCTTTGGGAGGTCAACTGGGCCTGGGCCCAAAGGGGTTAACATGGCACTTCACTTGTGAAGTTCATTCCCTTTGCTTTCCCCATGGTGTTTCTGCCATCAGCATGGTCCCACCTAAGAGACACCCCTGGTGACTTGCTTCAGGACCTAGCTTCATGGACTCATGCAGTGTTAGTTCTGGAGGGACTTCAGGCCCCTTCCTGCCATCCTCCCCTCCCTCCTTTTCCCAGAAGCCTATTCTGCTTGGGTCTGGAGGTGGGCTTGGGAAGCCAGGGTGACAAATAAAGGCAGAGTCGCTTTCTTCTAGGGATGGTGGACAGACCGTATACAGACCCCGGCCCAGGCTGCTAGGTGCCCCGAGGAGGGTGGGGAGCTGCAAGGTCTCAGCAGGGAGGGGGACATGACATCCAATGACCATCTTTTATAGGCAAAGCAGCAGGTCCTGTCAGTGGGAGACAGGGGCAAACGCGGGTTCAGCCCCAGGCCTGCAGGCTCCCGGTCCAGGGCTCCTTCCTTGACAAAACCACTTCCTTTGGGCTTCTGTTTCATGTTGGTGGCTGGTTATGGAGTGCACTCTCCGTGCACAACACTGTTCTAGAAGGGACCTTCCACCTTCGTGCTGAGCCCTGGTCCTGACTAGGGCAGTCCTCACACTGCTTGTCTGTAGAGCAGGGAAGCAGCCAACAGGATAACATAGACCATAGTGCACCATAAGCTGAGAAAAACCATGCGAGGACAGTGGGTGACTAGGCTTTTTTGGGCTCTGCCTGTTCCTCCCAAGGAAGGTACTTCTGGGGAAGGTTCCAGTTAGCTGAGCTTTCCAGCCTCGTGTTTGTGGTTAAAGCAACTCTTGAGACCGTGGCATGTCAGGCCTAGAATGGGGACGTGGCCTGGGTCAAATTGTGTCTGGGGCTCTACTGAATGCTTGCTCTGGACAGACCCCCCTGGCTAACGCTTCTGTTCCAGGGAGGGCCGTGTTGGGGGCAGAAGCTCTGGCAAATCAGGCGTCAGGGTTCCCACCGCATGGGGGTGCCACAGGTTGGCGTCTGCCCCAGAAGGGCCCTCGTAGGAGCTGGGGATGGAATGCCATGATCTACCCCACAGGGGAATCATGGTTCCATTTCTGTATGTGGGTCCTAGAGCAAGTCTCTTCTCTCCCCACAGGTCTCTTTCCTCATCTCGGCAACTAGAGCCTTGGGAAAGATCGCTAGGGTCTTTACAACCTCTCATTTGTTTTTGGAGATATTCCTGATATCTCCTGAAGGATCTGAGCTCCAAGTAGTATTTACTATCATAATAGCTAACATGTCGTGTGCTCCCATTCTGTGTCAGACGCAGCACGGAGCACTTTCTTTGCAATTATCTCCTGTGGTCACAAGACCCCCTTAGGTAAGAAGGCTCCCATGAGACCGGTGAGGAACGCCTGTGCCCCGACCTCTGTCTTAGCCGCTTCTCGGCCAGTGTCACAAGGGCTGGAACAGGAGGGATCCTGGTGGAGGTGCCACTGCAGGGCAGTACTGGGCCCCGCTCTGGGGACAAATGCTCTGGGAGGCTGTCATGGGTCCAGGAGGTGGTCTCTGCTTGGAGATGTCCCCCACCGCCATGGGCCTTGGCAGCACTCAGCTGCCCATGTCCAATGGGTACCATCTGGGCACTGGAGGGAGCGGAGGTCATCTCGGCATCTTATAGGTGAGGAGAGCTGCCCAGAAAGAGTACCCGGTAAGTGACAGCATGTTGAGTGACTTGCCCAAGGCCCCATGGCCAGCCAGCGCCTCAGGTGGGACTCACCCAGTGTCCTGACTTCCAGGCCACTCTGGTTCTCCTGCAGTCCATGTTTGTAGGGAAAACATTATTTCCAAAGGCTCACTGTTTCCTGGGCATTGACTCAGGAAGCCCACACAGTGTTCCTTGCAGCCCCGACACCATCCCATGGCACAGTGCAGACTACCAGTTAAATTCTTATTTAAGGGAAATCGATTCCCCACAAATAAAAGAACCATCATGTCTTCTTTGTGCTCAACCCGCTGCTCCGGGTTTGAAAGGCAGCAAAAACAAGTAAATGACTCGGTGCTTAGCCAAGCAGAACGGAAGGTGGCTCAAGGTCAGATGCAGCTTTGAGACTTCACAGTGCTGCCGTGGCAACTTTGCCCGCTAATCACCTGCCTCACCTGCCGCTGCAGAGAGCAGAGAGCCTGCAGGTCCTCCCCTCCGCCCAGTAGGGTAGGGGGCTGGGGCGTGCTGCCTGCCAGGTGAGGGAGAGCACAGGGCTGTTTTCAGCCAGGCCTTCAAGGAGGAATTACGGAGCACTCACTTTGCGCCGGGACATTGCCCTACGTGCCAGGGACCAGAGATCCTGTCCTAGCCCCTGCCCTCCCAGGGCCCAAGAGCCCACCCACTACTCGGGAGCTGTGCTGGAAGCTGGCAAGTCTGGGCTCGGGGACAGTTATCAGGGGGAGAGGACAGAGCTTGCCAGAGTTATTGCCAAAGCAGCGGCTGCTTCTCAGGCCTCATCCCTGACATTAACAAGGCAGGTGACAAGGATGGTCTTGCTGTCCTTTCAAGTCCTCTCCTCCTTTGTTTGCTAACCAGCCACCCTCCGCTGACGTTCCTCCTGTCTCTGAATGCTCCTTCTCAGACCCCTTTGTCGATTCCCCTTCTGTGAGGCTTCCTCAGGGCTCTCTTCTCTGAGCAGGAGCACTCCTGCAGAAATCTCATCTCTTCACTGCCTGTCCGTCCTACCCCAGGGTCTCAGCCCCCTTCCCGGCAGGTGGGCTCTCCCTCCGAGCCTCATGAACCTCTGTGCCTGCGCTTGTATCTGCAAACTCATCATGTCCTCAACGGGCATAGTTGAAAGGACAAACTGGCTCTAAGTTTGCCTCTCACCACTTACCAGCTGGGTGACCTCGAGGGGGCTGCTGAAGTCCCTGGGGGCTCCAATTCCTTCTCTGAGGGGCAAGGCCAGGAGACCAGCCTCTCCGGCTGTCCTGAGGGACAAGGGAAGTAGGGTCGCGCGATGCCTAGCACAGAGCCCGGCATAGACTAGACACTCAGTGAGCGCAGCTTCTGCTGCTGCCTCCCTTCCCCAATCCTTTCCTGCTGAATGGCTCTCCCACACTCGCCCCACACACCTGAGCCACCTTGGCTCTTCCTTCTTGTTCACCTTCCACGTCAGCTCGACTGCTAGGGAGCCGCACCCCACAATGCCTGCCATCCAGGGGCTGCCACCAGGGGAGGGGTCTGGCTGGAAATGCAGATGACCGTCTTAGGTGAGAAAAGAGTGGAAGTAAAAGTCTGGCACGCAATCTAACTTCTGCACTTCCTATAAATACGATTATAAAGTATAATCCACTACTAAACTAGCCACCAAAAAAAAAAAATTGGGAATCTGAAACATGTATGAAATCTGTTTTGGCCTTGACATGACCAGATTTCTTTTTCTTTCTATTCTTGATTGGGATAAAATACACAAGACATTGAATTTACCATTTTAGCCATTTTTAAGTGTACAGTCCAGTGGTGGTAAGGACGTCCACATCATTGTGCGACCGGTCTCCAGAATACTTTTCATGTCGCAGAACAGACTCCGCACCCATCAAAGGACAACTCTCATTTCCCCTCCCCCAGCCCCTTGGCAACCACAGCTCTGCTTTCAATCTCTGTGAATTTGACTATTCTAGGTACTTCGTATAAGTGGAATCATATGGTATCTGTCTTTTTGTGACTGGTTTATTTCATAGAGAATCATTTAGGTAGGCACAAGCTATTCTCAAATGACATTAACTGTTTTCAGTGCCCCTGTAATAGAATTCTGATCTTCCTTTTTGTCTGGAGCAGCTGTCCTGGGCCCTTGGTCTGTCCGTCCCTGCTTCTGATGATCTTGGCGCCTTTGCTGAGGCTCAGAGCAGACCTGGTCTGCTTTGCTGGCTGGGCTCTGCTGTCCTGGCCAGAGAGTGTCCTCAGAGGCAGCAGCTCTGCCCATCTTTTTAAAGTCTTTAGATATTTTCCCCTGTGTAGTGTCTTCTGTGAGCAACCCCCCCACCTTTTTTTTTTCATTTCAAAAAAATGAGGGAGAGGGAGTGCAAGAGAGAAATATACACTTTAGTCAGTGATTTAGCTCTTGGCACAAAAGCCAGAAATCAGTGACTGTCTTTCTTTCCATTCAGGGGATGGTTCCCTTGACAACTAAGTAACTCATTTCCTTCAACAAAATGACTTGCTCAGCTTCGGGGTAAAAGTTTTATTTCCTCCGGAATTGTGGTTCTCAGCCTTGTGTGCACCTTACAATCACCTGGGGGATCTTTATAAAATAACCCCTTGACCCCCCACGACTTCACCCCCCGGAGAGTCTGATTCTGTTGGCTTAGGGATAGGGCTTCCTATCTTTATTTATTTTTTTCAGATTTTGTTTTGATTTGAGAGAGAGTGTGAGAAAGCAGAACTGGGGGGAGGGTCAGAGGAAGACGCGAGTCTCCCCACTGAGCAGGGAGCCCAATGCAGGACTCGGTCCCAGGACCCTGAGATCACTACCTGAGCTGAAGGTAGACGCTTCACTGACTCAGCCACTCAGGTGCCCTCCTATCTTTATTCTTAAAAATCTTCTTGACTCTTCCGCACAGCAGTGTCCTGTGGGGTGCAGGTTGACAGCCCTTCGGGTCATCCGAGGAGCTTTGAGAAATACGCCTGCCTGCCTGCCACCTGCCCCCAGAGGCTCTGATTCAGCTGGTCTGAGGTATGACCCAGGTATGAGGGGCTTTCAAACTCTCGCGATGATTCTAATATGCAGCCAGGGTTGAGAACCACTATTCTAGAGCAGCAGTTCTTGAACTTGAACCTGAGTCAGAGTCCAAATCACCTGGAGAGCTCGGAGGCGGCTCCGGGGCAGGTCCCACCCTGGGGTCTCTGATACCGTGAGCTGGCCTGGGGCCTTTCTTAGCCAGCTCCTAAGTGATGGTGATGCTGGTCCCTGGCCACTGCTTTAGACCTAACTAGCTTGACCCTGTTCTCCTACATTTTTTCCTCGTTGGGGGTTGGGAAAAGCTGATTCAAGCCTGTGGCTTCATAAAGGTATCAAATAGCTTTTCTTTTTCCAAACATTTTAAACACTGAAATAAACATTAAGGAATAGTTTTAAAGCAAAGTTACATAGATTTCTTCTCCCAGGTTAGGAGGCTCAGAGTGTGCCTGAATTTATTTGTGCCTGGAATTAGGATGCATTTATGATCAGAGCCTAAGAGGTTGATGTCTCTGGAGCTGGGGACAACCAACCTGTGACCAGGTGAAGTTCGTTTTATGACCAGCGCTGGAAGGCGGGGAGGATCTGGGCACCACCCTGCCCTCTCAGCACAGTTCCTGGGCCCCTGGGGGTGGAAGATGGGCTTGGTGATCTGTCCCCGCCTCCACCACACCCATGGAAAATAAGCAGGAAGGTAGTGATGAGGAGACGTCCTTCAGAAATGGCCTGTGTGACCCAGGGACTAGGGGTCCCTCCCCATTGCGTTAGGCTCTTCCTTCCTTCTCCACCTGCCTTTGGAAAAGGCTCCAGTTGAAACCAGCTACTTAATGTCTGCATCCTGCCTCTGTCTCTCCTCCCTCCGATGAGAGGCAAGTCCCTAGCCCCTTCCCTCTTCAGACACCCCCAAAGGTGTGGTCCCAGTGAGAACTCTCTCTGCACGGCAGCTCAGGATCCCGCACTCAACTGCAAAGTTTACAAGACACCCTGAACACATTGAAGACTTGTTAAGGGAGAATATGGCTACCATCTTGCCGAAACAAGGTCAAAGCACACCTCACTTCCCAGTACCCAAGCAAGCTCACTCAGCCCTTAGGTCGCTAGGGACTCAGAAGAAGGAAAATTAATTTTGAGCCCCTGAAATAGATGCTATAAAGCTCTGTATTAAAGACTAAACGTTTTGCTAGCAGCAGATCCCTCATGGCGTTCACCTTATTTTTAAATTCAATTCTAGGGAACCTGGTTCCGGTTTCTCATAATAAAGTGAACGAAGAGAATGACAACAGGTGCTAGACCCAGCAAGAAGTGGCAGCTAAAAGCCTAACAGTAACACATTAAAAAGACCAAAACTTTACATCTCAGCAAACACCAGTGATCGGAGGCCATTGAGTGGAGGGGCAGATACATTGCCACAACCCCGAGGGCAACAAAGCATTTTCGATCTGTTCACCATGTGATGTCTGCAACCACACAGAGTGCAGAAAATAACAGCATTCACTGTACTGTTTCAGAAGGCGGAGAAGCCGCTTACCCATTTTGGAATTAGTTCCATCCCCAAATACTTAAAACACCGTCATAGAAGTCTTGGTGCTTCAAAGGTTCGCCCTCAGTTATCTCAAGTTCAGGTAGGTGCAATAGTTCATTTTCTGATAACAGAGGATACATGAGATGGGCAAAGTCACTCCTTTGTTTTTAAGTACTCTTCACACCCAATGTGGGGCTCGAACTCACAGCCCCGAGATTGAGAGTCACGGGCTGCACCGATTGAGCCAGCCAGGTGCCCCAAAGTCACTCCTTTGGACTCACGTGTTCCCTCTGACATTTGCTACCCCTTCCCCCAAGAAAAAAAAGACGAGGAGAAGAGGGAGGGATGCACCCCTCCCAGCTCCCCTCCCCCTCAAAGGGAACAGCAGTGTGGTGGGAGAGGGGCTGGGGGGGGGGGCAGGGAATTCTCCTTCTGCATCTGTGCTTCCACCTGTGGTGACTTTGTCATGCTGGGACCTGGGCAGGCTCTGCAGGGACCTAGCCTGGATTTATCTGTGAATTTAAGAATATGAATGACAGCCGCCTCCAGGACTCCCACTCCCAGCCCAAACAGGTATCTACTTTCCAAACACCTTCATCACCGATTTCTCACCAGGATTGGCTGTGTTGCTATGAGAAGGCTGGGGCAGTTAGGGGCGTCCCTACTTGACTGAAGCCCGGAAAGACGATGGTGGCATGCCCCAAGGCACATGGGAGTGGCGGTGGAGTTCTGGTGCTGGGCACCCAAGATCCTAGAGCCGTGGGAGGGATCCCTGCTGCAGCCTCTGGAGCTTTTTCACTTTCTTCCCTCTGAGCTGGTTAGGCTGGTTGGCGTCTGGTCCTCGGCTGCAACCCCTGCCTCACGCCGTGTCCGGGTCCGGGGAGGGCTCTCTTGGGTATTCATTCCTCTCTAGGTCCTGCACTCAGGGTACCCAGAGTCAGAACACTCGGTGGCTGTACCCAGTGGGCTGGAAGCGGAGGCTGCTGTACTTGCCAGGGAGTCACCGAAAGCTACAGGCCTGAGCAAAGTGGGATTGTGGAGGGAGTTGACAACAGACCCAGGGATCCAGCCCCCTAGTGCTGTAGCTGTTTGGGGGGTTCCCAAGCAACAGATCCTACCAGCCCAGCCAGGAGCCAGCTCTCCCATATCCTTCTTCAGCAGGACCCTTGACGCTCACTGTGGCTGCCTTCCCTGAGCATGTCCTTCTGCCCCAGGTTGCTTTGGGGGACAGCTGGTCCTCCCTGGGGCTCCCATACTTTGCACAAATGTTTTAGGGATATGACAGAGTCTTCTTGGCGGCCTGCAAAATTTTCTTTCTGGACCTAGCCACCCTTCTTTCAGAAGGCCATACCTCTCCTTCGAAGCTGTATTGTTTGACCTGAAACTTACACGTATGTATTATTTCTTTTTCAAACAACACTTTATGAAATTGGGCATAGGCTGGGTGTTCAGTGTCACAGTTTGGAGTCATTCTCCCACCACCTTGCTCTCCAAGGGAAGCCAGGACAGACAATGGAGGTCCGCAGAGGAGCAGTGGAAACGTTGCTCTCCGCAGGCATGTGCTCCCAGGTGCTCCCTGCCCCGCAGCTGTGCACGGCTTCAGACAGGATCCAGGGCAGCTTCCGGGAAGCCCTGCCTTGGGGCTCCCATGAAGGCAGAGCAGATTATCCTTGAGGGGTGGCACTGACTCAACGACAAAGTGACCACGTGGCCGTGACCTCTGTGTGCTCCTCGGCCCCACGCTTCCCATGCTGTCCTCTCAGGAGCCAATCACATCGCACTGTGCTCCAGAGAGCCTTTCCCACTGCAGAAGAACCAGGAGACTGGATGTCATTTGCTGGGACATGGGGACCGGCGATCTGAGTGGAACTGGACTGTAGCTGAAAACCATCCGGCTCTGGCTCTCCTGGCTTGCTCCCTCCGCTGCCCTGTGCCGCCAGAGCAGTCAGGAAGCAGGGGAGCCTGGGCTGCAGCCCTCCCCTTTTCTTCGTGCTGCCCGCGCTCGGAGCGGGGTCCACACGCACCCCTGCAGCCCGTTGCCGGCAGTGTGTGGCTGTCCCCGAGGGATTCGTGCGTGATGACGGATCTCTCCTGAGTATAATCAGGGAACTTCTTATCTGTCACTGTGCTTGAAAGGCCCTCCATCTCCACCCAATAAAACCTGCCAGACAGTTCATCCAGCTCTTTGGCCGTGCTCAGAGACTAGAGCCAGACCAAGCCAGGTGCAGTGCAGCAGCAACACTCTGCAGGACACAGGAGGACATGGAGAGGGGAGCACAGGCTGGAGTCAGAGGAGGGAGAGTCCAGGAGGGCTGGAGGGCTGTCGGAGCAGGTGGTGCCTCAGATGGGCTCAGACCTGGAAGCCACAGAGACCTACCGCTCTCCAAGCAAGGTCGCTGTCAGGGTCTAGTGTCATGTCAAAAGGCATCTGAGCACTAATTACCTTCCTATAAACATTTTTAAAAAGTTCTTTCCATGCCAGTCTCCATCGGTGTGTTTAAAATAGGGATATATATGTAAAGCATATATACAATTTTTTTTTAAAGATTTTATTTATTTATTTGATAGACAGAGATCACAAGTAGGCAGAGAGGCAGGCAGAGAGAGAGGAGGAAGCAGGCTGTCCGCCGAGCAGAGAGCCCGATGCGGGGCTCGATCCCATGACCCTGGGATCATGACCCGAGCCGAAGGCAGCGGCTTTAACCCACTGAGCCACCCAGGCGCCCCAACAATTTTTAAAATTCATGCACAAACAGCCTGACTGAGGCTAGCCTGTAGAAAAGACTCCCCAGATCTGCATCTTGGGCAAGTCCAAAGCCTTCCCCGCGCTTTCCCATCGGAGAAGACAACGTGCAAACTCCCAGAGCCTGACATTTTCACCGCACCTCTGCCTTCAGACTCCTGCTGCTCCTCGTGATTTGGTTTTCTATCCCTTAACCAGCGTGGTACTGGACATAGACCATTCCTTGTATCAGTGATCGGATCATGCATCCCAGAGGGATGTGGGAGGGGAGGGGAAAGGGATGGAAACCGCTTCTAAACATGCAACCTCAAATGCTCAGCCTCCCGGTGTGGACTTGCTGTGCCATCCCAGCCTCAGCCCACCTCTCTGGCCCCTCCTCTTCCTGACCCTTCTGTGGTTGCCTGCCCCCAGCTCCCCAACTCCCTCCAGCCTGTGCACTTGGTCTCCCACCGAGCCTGGATCTCAGCTCACCTTTTACCTTCCTCTGAACGAATTGGATGGATGCCAGTTGCACGATGTTTAAATGTTTCTTATTACAAATGTAAAATACCAGACCCTCAAGCAAGCAACTGTGGGATCCAGGGGTGCTGAGACCTGAGCACTGTATTCTAGTCTATCATCGGAGGAAGCAAACCTGGGGGTCAGGGAAGCAGGAGTTCAATATATGTTTTTGAATGAATGAATGCATGTATCAGTAAGCTGGGGGATGGAAGTTGACTGTAGTTCATTTATTTATTTAATAAACATTTATCAAAGGCTGATGATCTGATTTAAGTAAAATCCCTCGATGGCTCTGAGCAGAGTGGATTAGAGGGGGCAGAAGTGGTTGGAGGCAAGGTTTTCTAATACCCCAGGGAGCCTACAATGCTTGTGGGAACTAATGTTTCCATGAAACAGAAAAGCCACCAGCCTTACAACACTGCATCAACTGTCCTGCTTCCAGAATAGGAGCCAGGTCATTTAGAGATCGCAGACTAGCTGGTTACCTTGGGTGAGACATTAGAGACACACGGTGGTGGGGCGCCACAGGTGGGGACCAAAGCTTCCAGGACACACGCTCAAATTGCTCGTACTTACATGTGCTCTCTATACCCTACTCGCCCTAACACACACAGTTGTGTTTGGCTCATTCCTATAACAGGTCTTGAGGGCCACAGTCATACTCTAGGAGGCACTGGGGAGCACATGACTCCCTTGAAAGGGAGCACAGGCTGGTGGAAGGGGGAGGAATGGAGGTAGATTGAATTACAGGTCCCCATTTTTCACCCCTTGCTCTGTCCACACCCTTTGCTACGAAATGTTACAGCCCTTGCCTCTGGACCCAGCCACTGGTGTTGCTGTGCATAGCCGACCATGTTAACAGATGGCATGTAAGGGGAGGGCTCACGTGTGCTCACAGCGTCAGAGTCATCCCCTTGCCCTTCCCCCATGGCCACGAGAAGAGCCTAGAGGGATCCACACAGACAGAGCTTTCCCCAGCCAAGTTTGGCCAGTCCTGCAGCTTGACACAGAGCTGCCTGCTGAGCCCAGGGTAAGCGAGTCACCCCAGCCAAGCTCCAGACACGTGGGAAAGAATGCTTACATCCCTGAGTGTCTTGTGGTTGTTTGCTATGGAGCAACAGCTGGCGGGTACAGAAATGCATGCGACAGCTCTCATGTCAGAGTGAAGTAAGGCTTGCAGACGGAAAACACCAGGGAGGTCTTCAGTTGGACTCGTGTTAACTCCCCTAAGGGGGAGGTTGGGTCTGATTACAGAAAGGCCTCCAAGCTAGAGGAGCTAGAATCCGTGTCAGGGACATTTGGGATTCTTTTGGCAATGTAGCGTTTGAGTGTCCTTCTAAAATGTGAGGAGAGGACAGCTCCCCACCTAAGAGTTGAAAATGCCAAATGCTCACTTTCCCAGCCTCCTTTACAGTGAGGTGTAGGCATGTGACTCAAGCTCCGCCAATCAGATGCATAAGCCCGAGACTCCGAGTTGGCAGAAGGCAGCAGAGGCTCTTCTGGCGAGCGGAGGTGCCAGCAGGGACAGCAGAGGTCAGTGCCCACGTTTGGTGCAACCCGCATGTCCAGGTCCAGTACTGGGCACACCAGAGGCCTCCCCAGTCAGTCCAGTTCCAGGCCTCCTTTCTAGGATGCAGCCCCTAAGACCGCTTGGAAATTCTGAGATTCCCTTCCCCCAACGCTGACTTTTCAAATGATAATTTTTCTGCTTCAACTAGCCAGTATTCCTTTCAGCTGCTCGCAGTCCAGAATCTTGGCTGACAAAATTTGCTTGTGCTGCGGTGTAAGGGAAGGTTTTCACGCTGGGAGGAGACAAGACCAAAGGCAAGATTTGGGAGAACCCATTCAGCAGCAGGAGGAAGCACTCAAGGGGGAATGAGGCTGGGGCAATGAGATTGTTTGTGTGTGTGTGTGTGTGTGTGTGTGTATTTGTGCACATACACAAATGGTTCATGGGATAAACAGCCCCTTCCCTATAATCAGAGCTTGGAGATTCCTGTAATTACCATGTCTGCTCTTTGTGTTTTTATCAGTACACAAGAAACTGATAGGAATCCGAGTATCAGCTTCATCAATGAGGGAATATAGCCACCATGCCCAGTTTAAATGGAGAATGCTCAACCTAGGTGGAGGGCGGTGGGCAGGACGGTGGCCTTGCCTGGGATCAGAGTGGGTCTGAGAAACCTGCCCAGAGCACCCTTTCCCCAAAACCCCCACACAGGGTCCTAACACCACGGATCTGGGGATGAGGTCACGTCGGTGTCCAGGCTGCACTGTGGGTTGTACGCAGACGGGCTCTCACCTGGACATGGAAAGCCAGCAGATGGGCCAGGCCAGAAAGAGAGATGGGGTGGATCCCTGGGCCAAAGCACTGCCTTCTCGGGCCCCCTGGCTGTCGACCCCCTGCCCCCACACCCAGCCCTGGCAACCATTGCTCTGGCATTGCGTCTTCTGGAATGTCACATAACTGTCATCAGACAGAAGTCAGTTTTTTTCTGGCTGGTTCTTCTCACTTGGCTTAATGCTTCGAGGTTTGTCCAGGATATAGCATGTAACACTGTTTCTCCCTTTTTCCAGTTGATGGGCATCTGCGTTGTTTCTGGGTTTTGGCTCTTACGAATAAGACTTGTATGAACATTCACATGCGGCTTTCATGTGGACATGTATTTTCATCTCTTTTAGGGAAACACCCAAGAGTGGAATTTCTGGGTTGTGTGGGAAGTGTCTGGGGAGCTTTAGAAAACAGTGCAATCTCTTTTCCAAAGTGTCCGGACCACTTACCGTTGCCGCCAGCGGTATGTGAGTTCAAGCTGCTCCGTGTCCTCGTCAACATTTGGTGCCATTTCAGGCCCTGTTCTCTTAAACATTTTGTTTCAATGCCATGGATGCTCTAAACATATTTTGATTTCAATTTTTTGAAAAAAAAAAACACCCCGTAAACACTTTCTTGTTTTTTATCTGAATTGACCCTTGTGCAAAATGAACGTTTTATTTACTTATTTATTTTTTGTCTGGATGGATAGTATTTTCCATAGTAATCCTCGTAATTTCCCTGTATTTAAAGTCTCTTTCTAAAGGTAGAATTAACAAGAGGTCAAATCACATGCTGCCAGCAGGGGGCGTGCATCACCCATGATTGAACTTCACTCTGCTCGCTCATCAGGACTTTGAGCTGATTTTGGGGAGGTCCCTCCTCAGAACAGGGGAGGAGGTGAAGTCGACCTTTCCCCGGCCATGACGTTTGGGGTCAGAGATGGCTCCCCGTAGTGGGGAGCGGGTGGCTCCGGAAAATGAAGCTGCCCCGGACTTTGGGGAAGGGGGTGAGTGCTTACTGCTGCTCAGATGTCCAGCATCTTCTGGGAGCTCAGCCCCAGGGGCTGGTCTCAGCTCAGAGCAGCCAGGTGGTAGGACACAGAGGTGACAAAAGAGCAGCGAGTGAAACGTCTCATGATGGCTGCAGACCAGCTGCCTTTTCCTTTCCAAACCCCATGTCATGCCGTGGTTGGGGAGGGTGGTGGGCGGTCCTGGCTGACCGTCTTTCCTCCTCCTGGTGTGGGGATAGAACTGCTTTCTGGCTCTGGCTTTTGCTGCAGAGCCTGGAGCTGGCTAGTGCTCGTCTCTGGCCCCTGGCGCATTCCCGCGGCCCCAGGCTGGGTGACCCGTCCTGGTTCATGCACAGTCTGTCTGCACCTGCCATCCAGCGTCCCAGCGCATCCCCGCTCCCAGATGGACGGCTGTCCAAGCCAAACCCACGAGGGCCGCTGGAGCGCCCCCTGCTGTAGGTTGGCAAGCGATGCCATCTGGCCACTTTGTCACCCCAGGCCACGCTGAGGGTCCCTTCTTCCTGGGTTGGGTCGAACCCTGCCTTTCTGCAATCACCGCCCACAGTGCTAAGACTGGGTTTTCAGGCACACAGACCAGTCCGGAGCTTGCTCTATGGGATGGTCGTTTACATGGGAGGCCACGTCTTCTTCTCTAGGCCTAATGTGCTCAAAATGGTATCCGTTTCCTGCGTTTTCCTTGTGCAGACAGTGGGGCCTGTGTTCGTGGTTGCTTCGTAGGTCTGCCTGCAACTTGCTCACGTACACGTGTGTGCCTACATCCGCCCAACGGATGCTTACGAAGCCCACCATGTCCGCCATATGATAGGTCCTGGGAGCCTAACAGGGAACTGGGAGGCATGACCTCTGCCCCCCACAGAGCTCGTGGCAGAGAGAGGCAGGGGGAGATGGGCAAGGAAACAGGCTCTTACAAGATAGTCCTCCCAGGAACTTGGGAGCACACAGACGATTCCGTGTGTTTACCCGTGGCCTCTGATGCGCTGCTGTGGGCCAGGCCCACAGAGGAAGGAGGACATGTGGAGCCAGTCTTTGCAAATAGGAACCAAAGGAGGGCTTCTGGAGCAATCTGAGATGACAGCAAAGCATTTACCTGCCATGCCCCCACCACACACACACACACACACACACACACACACACACACACATCGTGCCAAAGAAGAGATAAACTCTGATTAGGAGTCACAGGCATTTAGTAAGCCCCTACTGTGTTCCAGAGGCTTCTGCTGATTGAGCACTTTCTCTAAATGCTCAATATGCCTTAATGGGTCATTATCCCCCTTCCACGGATGGAGAGCCAGGCCTGTCCGAGGCCACACAGCCAGCATGTGCTGAGCGGTTCTAATTCTGTCCGAAGACCTCATACTGCCAAGACAGAGGGATGAGTTCCAAGTAGATATGAAATTTCTAGCATTTCGGATTTACACAGCAATCTTTCAACTCGGGTTGTAAGAAATCTTAATAAAATCTTAATTAAGTGCCTTAATAAAACCTTAACAAAATAAAATAAGCAAGGAAGAGGAGTCCAATAGTCCCAAGAGAAACTTTCCTTGGTGATCAATGGTGGGGACGGTCCTCTGGGCCCTGGTTGTTTTGCCCTCGCTCAGCCCCTGTGTGGGGCTGCACTTGGAGAAGGAAGGGCCAAGGGGAGTGGGCTCTGAGGGTTTGTATCATTTCATTTGAAAATGCAGAGAGCAACGTGGGCAAATGGAGAGTTCTTGTTAAAACATGCTGGTTAGGAGCGCCTGGGTGGCTCAGTGGGTTAAGCCTCTGCCTTTGGCTCAGGCCATGATCTCAGGGTCCTGAGATTGAGCCCCACTCTCTGCTCAGTGGGTAGCCTGCTTCCCCTCCTCTCTCTGCTTTCCTCTCTGCCTATTTGTGATCTCTCTCTCTGTCAAATAAATAAATAAATTCTTAAAAAAAAAAACATGCTGTTTAACCGTGCCTGGCCTGGCTCAGCATGTGGGGGTCACCCCCAATGTGGTGGGCCTCTCCAGCATCCATGGCTCTGGCCTGGCAATGCTGGGAACTCACGGCTTCAGAAAATGCTTTGTGGATTGTCAGAGTGCTTCTCTGAGCAGTGTCTCTGAAAGGCATCCGGTCTCTGCCCACCAAATGGTCTCTTCCAGAAGCCGGCAGTCTCAAGGAGACAGAAGCAGAGAGATGGAACGAGAAGGATCTAGTAAGAGCCTTGCCTGCTTCGTAAGGTGAGGAGAGGTCATGAATAATGGAGAGAAACAGAGGCCACAGACTTCTGGGAGCTTGGAGGATTTGGGGCCCTGCCCTCTTCAGGAAGGCCCCAGGCTTTGGGGACGTTGTTCACAGCTCTGGAATGCTGGGAAGTTAGGGGGATCTCCATGGGGGAGGCCCCCACCTGTCCCTGGGGTGACCTGGAGAGGCCCCAGGGGGCCCTCTTGCTGTGAAGCCAGGTGGGAAAAAGATGCCAAGGGCTTGATGTCACCTGATTCTCCCTGAAGGGAGAAGAGGGGGAGGGGTAAGGAGGACAGCCTGCCCTCAGTCCCCATGAATAAGAGATGAGGCCCAAGGAGAAACCCCGGGGCAGTGAAGGAGGAGGTGGCTGACCACGGGGGGGGGGGGGGGCAGAGAGGGGGGCCAGGGACAGGAAGGACAGAGATAGGGCACTGAAGCTCTGTTCTGCCGCCAGAGAGGAGAGGGGGCAGGGGCAGGCTGTGGGCACAGGGAACCCAAGTGTGGGCTCTGGGCCACCCAGAGGTGGGCACAGGAGGTCAGGGAGAAAAGACCTGGGGCCAAGAGAGTGTGAGAAGGTGGGCACTGTGAGTCCGCAAGTGCCGAGAAGGGGCAGCCAGCAAAATGATGCCCCAGAAGAAAAAGAGGAGAAAGAAAGACATTGACTTTCTCGCCCTGTACGAGGAGGAGCTGCTGAACTATGCCTCGGAGGACAATGAGGAGGAGCTGGAGCATGAGTACTACAAGGCCAAAGGTGCGGACCGCGGGCCGAGCAGTGCACACGGCCCTTTCCCATGCATGGATGGGGGAGGGCAGGTTCCAACGCAGCCTCATGCCCAGCGGCTGTCCTCCATCACCGCGGAGTAACGGGCAGGCGTTCGACCATGGTCCCCTGTACAGAGTCAAGGCCAGCTGCCCTTAGATGCAGATCTCAGTGGCATGGGATAGACTAGAACCGCAGTGCCAACACTCTCTTGTCCTATACATCCCAAGAGCCAAGTTCCAGCACGGTCTCCACCTGCAGCCTGATGGCCCAGAGCCCCCTGCTCTGCTCAGGCAGAGGGGCGTGGGGTGTGGGGAGGGGTGTGGGGAGGAGGCCTGACCCCTCACCACCTGCCCAGTGGGGGTAGGGCCTGCTACCACCCTGGTGATGGAGAAGGGGTCTGGGGCCCATGTGGGGAGGGCACTTGCTGCTCTGCACCCTAGGGGGTGTCCTTCCGGGCCCATCCTCCCCTGGGGGGTATGGGGGCTGCTTCAGAGTGGTGGCCAGAGAGGGCTGGGCTGGGGATCCAGGACTTCATTTTGGCCTGGAGAGGAGTTTTGTTGGTTTGGTTTGGTTGTATTTGTTTTTTAGTCTTTATAATGTTTTCAAAGATTTTTGCCTGTGAGTGCCTGTAGGCTGTGGACGGCCAGTTTGTCACAGTCTCCTCTGCTCCCTATCGCTCAGACTGGATCGGTTTCACTCTCTGATGCTGCCTGCCTGGTCCCTGAAGGCATTACATTCTCAGGGCTTACTCCAAAGTGGCTCACTAGTTCCTGGAAGCTCCAGATTCATTCATTCACTCACTTATTCATTCATTCACTCATCCATCCAGCTATCCATCCATCCGTCCATCCGTTCATCCACTGATTCATTCACCCATTCATCCATTCAGTCGACAGATATCTGTTGAATGCCCTGTGCCTGTCCACGGGCTTGTTCCCCCAAACCTTTCCCCCTCTTTCTATCTTGACTCTGAAAGCCCAGCTCAGGTTCCCCTCTTCCATGAAGGCTTCCTTAATTCCAGTCCACCATGAGTTCCTTACCTATATCCACTTCTTCATTGTTCTGTTGCTTCCCATGAACCTGGTGTGTTGGGCTTCAAACGTCTTTTATTTATTTATTTATTTTTAATTTTTTTTAAGATTTTATTTATTTGTTAGAGAGAGAGAGAGAGGGAGCACAGACAGACAGAGTGGCAGGCAGAGGCAGAAGGAGAAGCAGGCTCCCTGCCGAGCAAGGAGCCCGATGTGGGACTCGATCCCAGGACGCTGGGATCATGACCTGAGCCGAAGGCAGCTGCTTAACCAACTGAGCCACCCAGGCGTCCCGGGCTTCAAACTTCTTGAGCCTCAGCCATCCTGCCCCCCATTGAGGTGGGGCCCCCCTTTATTTGTCTTTCCTCCTTTCCCAGCTCCCAGCACAGACCCAGGCTCAAAGAAGGTGGTCATCACATGAAGGCAGTGGCTCAGTGGAGGTCCCTTTCCCAGCATGTTCTGGGTGCCTCTCGGAGTTGGTGGGGGGGAGTGCGGTTGTGCGAAGGAAAGGCAGGCCTGGAACAAGTGAGGCATTGCCATCTTCCCCCAGCACAGGTACTGCCTTGACCCAGTGCAGGCACCCCTAACTCAGACTGGTTAGTGGGGAGGGGTCTGCGGCTAGGTTTGCATGTAGCACCGTCGACAAGCACTCTCAGCTTCTGGGGTGTTCTCCCAGGCACCCATGTCTGCTGGGGAGTGCATTCTCAAGTCTCCCGGTAGCCATCACCCTGTCCACTTCTGTTCAGGGGCTCTGGGTGCCTGTGTGACTATCTGATCCCTCTCGTGTTTGCTCTTCTTTTTACCCTTTGTGAAGTCTTTTTACTCTCATGTTCACATTCAATCTTGAAGATTCCCGAGAACAGTCAAGGCAGATGGGATTAGATGCATTTCACAGGTTAAGGACTGAGGCCCTCCGAACTTAAGTGACTTGAGCAAAGTCACAAGCGGGAGAGAGAACAAGAAGTTCAAATAACCTTTCCCAAGGCAAGTCCCCACTTCGTCCTCAGGGCCGCCACACAGATGACGCTGGGAGCGCCAGGTACGTGGAGAAGCTCTCCACTCGTACTAACCAATGTAACCTTCACAACTGCTCAAGGTCGAGGTGGCATTCTTGTCTTCTTTCTCAGATGAGGAAACTGAAGTTAAGTAACCTGCCAAGATCACAAAGCTAGTAAGTAGCAGACTCAGACTTTGAGTCGAGCTGTTCTGGTTGGTCCTTGCTCTCGACTTTGGTGAAAACACTTGGAGCAGAGCAAACCAAGGTGGGTGCCATGCTGACATTTCTCAGAGATGCAGGCCCACGGGCTCTTCAGTCAGGGCAGGACACTGGCAGTAAATGCGGGTGACGCTAATGGTAATCATACACCAAACCTGCCCTGTCACTGCTACTCTCTAGAACGACTTGTTTCCTGCTCACCCTGAGCTCTGGGTTGTTGCATTACTGGGAGACTCTTGGTGAGTGTGATGAGGAAGGAAAAGGAGAAAGGCCTAGGTTTCCCCCTCTGTTCCTCAGGCCACCTCCAGGCTACGCTTGAGTTCACCAACAGCCAGAAGGAGCAGAGTGGCTCCCTCAGTGCTCTGAGGGAAGGCTGAGCCCAGGGCATTGGTCTCTTTCCTGGCTAGGACAGGACCCTTAGGGGAAGAGAGTGACTTATATCAGAACCTGAGATACAAGGGATCTCGGAGGCCATCCTGCACAAGCTTCCAGCCCTGGGATGCTCTCCTCTGGTCCATCCCAGACAGGGGTTGCCTAGCATCTTTTGGGGTACAGTATCGCAAGGCAGCCTCCCTGAGAATGTTGTTAATGGGGATAATGGCAGGCATGATGATGATGCAGTTGATGTTGGCAATGGAGATGGTGCTGATGCTGATAGTGATGATGGTGACCATGTTGACAATGACCATGAAGGTGGTGACAATGACGGCGATGACCATAAAGGGGATGATGTGATGGTGATGATGCTGGCAGTCTACTACTTAAGGAACAGAGATCTTTCATCTCACTGTGGAAGGGGGTCTGTAAGCTAAGTTCCTGGAAGTGGAAATGCTTGACTCAGAGAGCACAGAACACTGGAATTTTTGTTTCATCTGATTTAATCCTTCTCATATTCCTTCAAGGAAGAAATTATTCCTGCTTCAGAGATGAGGAAATTGAGGCTCTGTGGGAAGTTAAGTTGAAATCACACAGCCCGTAATGGTAGATTTGGGATTAAAATATTGGTCAGTTTCATTCTGTCGTCTACATTCATTTCATTGATTGATCGATTCATTCATTTGCTCATTCATTCCCCCAGGTAATTATTTATTGTGCCCCTCCTGCTTGCCAGGCTTGGGGCTACAACCCTATGGTGCCCTCAATAGTTCTTTGTGCAGCCCTGTGCACTTTGTGTCCTCCCCTCTGGAGAGAGGACACAAACAGAACCTTATGCTTTCCACGGGATATTTGGCCCCCACATGATAGTTTCTTCAGCTATCTGAACTGAGTTTTTAATTAAAAATTTTAAATTGAAGAGTAATATATATACAGTACAAAACTTTCCTAAAGGTACTGCCTGATGACTTTTCATGTATGTGCATGCTTGTGGAATGAACATTCAGATCAGGACATGGAACTTTTCCATACTCCATAAAGTTCCCTCACTCTCCTTCCCAGAGGTAATAGCTCTCCTGGTTCTATCAGTATGGGTCAGCTTTTTCCATTTTTGAGTTTCAGATAAACAAAACCATACAGTAGACACATTTTTTGTGTCTAGCTCCTTTTTTTCACTCAAAATTCTATCTGAGAGATTTACCTGTTTTGTGACTTGCTAGAAAGTTTGGTCTTTTTGTGTCCTATTGTATTTTATAAATACACCATTTATTTAACCATTCTGTTGCTGGTGAGCATTTGTGTTATTTCTAGTTTTTAGCTATTATGCATAAAGTTGCTATGAATCTTGTCTACGTCTTTTGATGGACACATGGACTCATTTCTTTTGGATTTGTAACTAAACATAGAATCGCTGGGTTATAGAGTGGGCATATGTTTAGCTACTGGTGTTTGTACCAATTTACACTCCCAGCCAGCAATGTGTGAGATTGCCAGGGGCTCCACATTCTTGTCAACACTTAGTATTGTCAGTCTTTTTAATTTTAGCCATCCTGGTGGGTATATGGTAGTATCTCATTGTGATTTCAATCTGCATTTCCCTGAGGAATAATGATGTTGAGCACACTTCCATATACTTATTGGCCACTTGGGTATCTTCTCCTAGGACATGCCTATTTAAGTCTTTCACCCATTTCCCAACTTTTCGGAAATACAATTTTATTAAAATATAATTACCTCATAATAAAATACAACTATTTTAAATGTGCTGTTTGACAGGCATTGACATATGTGTACATCTGTATAACCATATAGCATTTACATTATCCCCGGAGGTCCCTGTGCCCCTCTTTAGTCAATTCCCTCTGCTTCCAACACCAGGACAACCATGTTCTGCTTTCTGTTAAAAAAAAGTTCATGTGAGTAACATTACAGTGCATGGAGTTTGTGTCTGACTTCTTTTGCTCAGCATAACCTGCTTGAGATTCATCTCTATCGCATATGAGGGTGGTTCATTCCCTGATGCTGAGTAGTCTTTCATGGTATGATATACCCCAACTTGTTTATCCGTTCATCTATGGTTGGAAATTTAGGTTGTTTCCAGTCTAGAGCTATTATGAATAAAGTTGCTATGAACATTTGTATGCAGGTCTTTGTGTAGACATGTTTTATTTTTATTCCCCTTGGGCAAATACCTAAAAGTGGAATGTCTAGATCTTATGGTAATTGTGTGTTTATCTTTAAGCAATTTGCCGCCCATTCAAAAAATAGTGTGGTATCTCTTTTCCTTATTGATTGTGTGAATTCTTTACCTCTTCTGAGCCTGAGTCCTTTGTATATGGGTATATGCATTCCCAAGTATCTTCTAGTTTGTGGTTTGCCTTTTCATTCAGATAGTGGGCTTCATTTCGGTAAGTTTCAATTCATCAATTTTTTTTTATGGCCAGTGTGCTATTTAAGAAGGAGCTGTGTGCCCTTGAGATAGCTTCCTCACTCCTCTCATACCCCAGACTCTCCTTTTCTCCAAACCATGCATCTCCAGGCCTCTGTGTCTTCTCTGTTGTGATATGGTCCTGGAATTTCTACCATGCTGCTCATTCTTCTGTGGATGTTCAGTTTGGAAGTGCCAGTGCCCCTGTGTACGTGCAAAGCCATGTGGGCAACTCTTTAGGTCCTGGAGTTTTCCCAGGGAGGAATCCAAGGCTTGTCTACAGATCAGGCACCCCTGTGGTGTAGACAAAGAAGAATTCAGGATTTGTTTATCACAAGAGACAAGGAGTTGTGCAAATATACTTCCTCCTCTCTTCCCTCACGGTGCTGTGATCAGGATCTTCATCGGAACCAGGGACTTCAAAGAAAAGGCATCAAAAGCAAACAGTACAAGCTTCTAGGAACCAAAGAGGGGGAAATCAGCGTCCCTGCCAAGAAGGGAGCCCTGACGAAGCTCTGCGTCACTCAGCTCTGGGACAGCTCTTCCTGGGCCTGTAATGACAGTGCTCAGGAGGTCAGGGGAGGTGAGGGCTGACAATGCAACTGCATTCATTGAGGGCAGAGAGGCATGTGAGAGCAGGTGCAGGCTCTGAAGGCCGTATCTAGGAGGCATCTAGGTGCTGTGCTGGAAAGGTCACAGGCTAGGTATCCAGAGGCCCTGGGTTGGCTCCAGTGATGACACTGGGTGGTATGTGACCTGGGCTTTCCCCCTGTCTATAGGTTCCTTACCTGTAAAATGAGTGTGCACCATTAAATAGGAGGTTTTGGTCTTACAGAACTTGGTGTGGGTCTGACCCTGGCTCAGAGGCTTGTGGGCTGTACCAGGGGTTTATAGAGACCTTTTGGCTGGGTACCCCTGTGGAGCTGGTAGGAGCTATGGCTTCTCTAAGCCCATGCAGGATTCTGGGTTTTCTGATAAGCCTGCAACCTGTCCTCTTTTCTCCTCCAGTGTACGAGGTGGTCACAGCCACAGGGGACGTTCGTGGTGCAGGGACAGATGCCAATGTCTTCATCACCCTTTTTGGAGAGAACGGGCTCTCTCCCAAGCTCCATCTCACCAGCAAGTGAGTACCAACTTGGGCTTGGTGGGATTGTCGACTGTTAGTCGGGATTAATGCAGTTCTAGAAGCCAGGGAGAAGACCTGTGTGGCCACAGGCCTATTAAGTGGCACGAGGCCTCTGCTAACAACAGACCACGTGTCAAGCGGGTCCTTCCCAGTGATTTCCTATCAACCTTCCTGTTGGTTTTCGTGTGAAGTAATACTTACTTCAGATCTCAGAATTCCCAAGAATCCTATTAGCTGTCCCTTGATGTGGGACCAGGGACCCTGGGTCTGGGTCCAGCTTTACCACATAGTTGCCATGTCACTTTGGCCAAATCTCTTCACATCCAAGGCCTCGGCTCCCTCCTCTAGCATCTAGGAGTGATCATCCCCCTTTTAGGAACCTCACAGGGCGGTCGAGAGGAGGAAACAAAACCATGCATTCAAAGGAGCCATGAGTTTGAAATGCTCTGACCTGTGTCTCTCCTAGGGCCCAGCGCCACGCGACGCCCACCTGTGAGGTGGTGCACACACACATGGATTCCTCCTGTGTGGGGACTTGTGCACTTGTACACACATGTTTCCGTAGACGTGCTCTGTGTGTGTGTTCGCGTGTATGTGCCTGTGTCATTTGTAATTCACGAACAGCAGGGCTGCTGCCTCTTGGTTTTGATCCTCTCCTCCGACCACGTGAGCGCGCACACGGATACCCCGAGGGCAGAACGTGGGCTGCTTTAGCAGAATTCTGCAATTCCCAGGCTGTCTAGGGGCAGCCGCGGTGCCGTAGGCAGCTGGCTCTCAGTCTGTGCTGAGTGGAACTGGGGATGGGTCTGTTGATTCTGAGCCCACTGTACCCCTTTCCTCCCTTCCTCCAGAGCAGCCCAATTCATGGTTGCCTTGCCCACTGAGTTTCTGAGTCAGATTTCACTTGTGCCAAGAGTTCTATAGCCAAGAAAAAATGTGAAAATCCAGTAAGTTTATTTCAACTCATTCATGGGGAAACTGAGACCTAGAGAGGAGGGGCCAATAGCTCCGAGTCATGGAGCTTCTAAACGGTAAAGCTGGTCTTCAAACCCCAGGTGATGTGGATACCAGAGGGTGTGTGTGAGCTTCCCCTACAGGCTTCCTGAGCCTCCAGATTGTGACCTCCTGGGGTGTGGAGGGGCGGTAGGGGAGGCTGTGGAGGGGTGGGGCCCCCAGGCCAGGATATCCCTGACCTCTGTGCTTCGCAGACTGACCCGGCCCTGCGTCCCAAGTTTGCCCCAAGCGTGGGCTGTGGCCTAAATGTGACCCCATCGAGGCAGGTGTAATGTCTGATTTTGTCCATTTCCGCAGAACAGGGTACCCGTCTTCTTGTACTGCTTACTCTGTGGAGTGACTGGCTTGTGGAAGTCTCTCTCCAGTGATGTTGGGCACGGTAAAGAGAAGACATGAAATGTCCATCCTCTTTGCCATGTGACCCCCTCCCCACCCAGCGCACTATTCTAGGGAGAAGCCACTAAGTTCTGGGAAACCAGCCAGGGTGGTTTCTGGAGTCCCCAGTCTGCCTTTTAAACGAAAAGTCTTTTAAACGAAAAGAACCCTTTTCTCCTTTCACGGTGGTTCCTTGCTGTTTTTCCTACTTTCTGCACCTGGTACCCTCACTCTTCCCCCCTCACTATTTTCATCTGTCAAAACAGCCTCCTAGGAAGGCCCCAGAGTCACCTTTCATAAGCCAGTAGGAAGGTTGGTCAATGAGTCCCCATTCCCAGACACATGAATTCCAGCCTTCCTTCCCGGTGTGGAAGGGAAGCCTGCATCACGGCAGAGAGAGGGACAGGGCACCAGGTGTCACACATCGGCCGGCATCTCCATGCCAGCCCCATGGACAGAAATGGGCACCCCCTCCCTGTGACTCGGTGGGTCTCTCCATACCTGTGTTCCGGGCTGGGGAGCAAAGGCACGGGTCTGGCCAGGACCCCGGTCGGGCTGGCCTGGAAGGCTCTTTAGGAGCCCAGGGGGAGTAGGTGGTTTCAGAGGTGGGGCTCATTTTGTAGCCTCTGTTGTCTGTCCTGGGAGGCTGGAGAGGTGATGTGCAGAGGGATTCCAGGTGAGGCGGACCGTGAGGGGTGGCCGGCTTGTCCCTTCAGCCCCTCTCCCAGCTGCTGGCAAACAGCCAGAGCTCAGTGTTACTTGTCAGGGCTGCCAGAGCAGGACTTCACAGGGAAGGGCAGGTGATCTGGGCCCCAGGTAGTGAAAAAGACCCAGCTGAGAGGGGACAGGGGGAGGGTACTTCAGATCACAGGGAAGAGCTTGCAGACACACACAGAGGCAGCAAGGGGCTGGGAGGGAGGACCAGGCCTTAGAAGGCCCTGCTTGCAAGCTGATCGGTGGGGGCCCAGCTTACAACGTGCCCAGGAAAGATGAATTTGGCTGCCGTGAGATCCAGGGAAGTGTCTGCAGAGAGAAAGGCAAAGACACACTCCTTGCCATCTAAGATGCCTTCGGTTCATGACGGAGACCTTGGGCCTGGGAGGGGAGCACCGCTTTCCAAGGACTTCCGGGATGCCGGAGGACCCCAGATGTGAGGGCCACAGAGGTCACCTTGCTCTGTGACATTGAGATGGAAGTGTTCCAGCCCACCCTTCGCCTGCACCCCTGCCCTGGGGGCTGGCTCCCAGTCTCTCGGCTCCCTGTGGGCTGCTGTTCCCTCCTCACTACTTGGTGTGACCCCAAAGCCAACTCATGTGTCAACTGAAACTGAGCTCCTTTTCCTCGCTTTACACACACACACACACACACACACACAGAGGCTACAAGGTGTTCTTCAGTGTATAGACTTCCCTGATACTCGGGGCACCAGAGCGAGTACCCAGCACAGCAATGCAGCTTGTAATGGAATCTTAGACCGCATCGTCTGAAGCTGAAGCCACTGCCTCCCCTGGAATTTCTCCTGACCACTTTCTCCACGGCATCTGGCCGCACTCCCACACCCCACCTTCCTCTCCTGTGTCTCCTGCACCCTCTCTTTTCTCTCTCCCCTCTGTTCCCGCTCCATCTTCTGCCTTTCCTCCCGTGCCCCGGGACTTCACCTGCTTCCCACCTGGCCTAACAGAATGTTTACTTTCCGATACAAATGAGTTCTGCTCAATTATTTGGCGCCTGATGTTAACATGCTGACTGTTCTGACCCTCGTGGTCTGGTGTCTGACTCCTCGGTACACACCAGGTCCTCTGGTAGGCAGCAAAGAGCGTGGCACATTCACTTTGATCCCCTGCCAGCTGACCTCCAACCAGACCCCACACCAGCTGAATGTCTACAGCCATGTAGCTCCCAGAGGAAGGCCCCATGTTCTGGGTGCTCTTCCCCATCACCCAGGACCACCCCAGCCCTGGGTCACATGTTCAGAATATGGCAAAAGGATGGGATCTCATGCATCTTCGGGATCACGGTTCTCCCGTGGAGAATTCACCGTCTGAGTGTCAGAGAACCCCTGGCATTTTAGCCCACTAGCTCGTCCAGGTTGGTGGCTAAAATGCCCTGTGCGGCCTTAATAGGCTTTCCTGGGTAGGGGTCCCCACTGAATGGGTGGGCTTGGCCAGGGAGGGGGCTGTGTACTGCATTAGCCTTCCTTTGCTAAGGGACCAGGAGCCACGGGGAAGCCACAGCCTCCGACAAGGAAACGTGAGGAAGTCTGCATCTCTAATGTTACCTTTGTGAGGGGATCCTCTGGCCCTTGGTACTTCTCTCTCACTTCTAGTCAGTTTTCTGAAATCAACCATTAATGCATTCTGACTTCCCAGAAGCAGGGATTTCAGAATTTCTGACCTGGTGGGTGGCGGCTGGGGCTTGTTTGGGATTATCGTGGCCCCCCTCTCTGGAAGAAAACAGTCCGGGGAAGTGTGTCTCTTCAGTCCTTCCCTTCCTTCCACCGGCGAGAGGCCCTGGGCCCCAGAAGGCCTTCCCCTCATTGGCCGGGGAGATGCTGGGCCCTGTCACATGAGCTCCATGGACAATTGCTCCACATCCTGTGACATGCTGGAACCTTCCGCTGGGGTCCTGAGACCCTCTGCCCATCCTGGTAGACCTTTCTCTCCTGGTCTCCCTCCTTCCACCTTGCTTTTGAACTTTTGTTTTCTGTGGGACAGTACACCATGGTCAACTATTAACAACCACACTGGGACGTCTGAATTCACAGGCCACCTGGTCAAGGGCACAGGGCATTTCTGAAGGTCAAAGGCAGCTGTCAGAGCTTCTCCGAAGGGGCTGTGGTCAGAGGCTTTCCAGGACTGTAGCGGCTTTCCTTTCAAATCGCTCCCTTCTCCCCCTGCTCATTGGCACGGGCTGCTTCCCAAATTCCAGGCCCCACAGCAGATGAAGCCGGACCATCCTCAGACTTGTCCCCAAGGATTCATGCCAGGCAGCTGCAGGCCGTGGGGAGCAGGGGGCTGAGGAAATGGGACTGCACCATATTCGTGATGGCAAATCACAATGCACTCCCTTCGGAAAACTTAAGAAATGTACACAGACAAGAATAAATAACCATCACTTTGTAGTAGTCTGACCATCTAGACATGATGTTTTTGAATAAATCTTTCCACTCCATTGTTTTTATTTTTATTTTTTTTGAAGATTTTATTTATTTATTTTGACAGACAGAGATCACAAGTAGGCAGAGAGGCAGGCAGAGAGAGAGGAGGAAGCAGGCTCCCCACTGAGCAGAGAGCCCGACGCGGTCTCGATCCCAGGACCCCGGGATCATGACCCGAGACGAAGGCAGAAGCTTTAACCCACTGAGCCACCCAGGCGCCCTACTCCATTGTTTTTAAATGCAGTTGGCATCCTGTTGTGTTGGTCGTTCTGTTCACACATTCTATTTTTAATCTGCTTTTCCTTTTATGCCTCTATTGTAAGCCTGTATCTGTTCCATTAACTCTTCTTTGATAGGAATTTTTGATGGCTGCATGGTATTCGACCACAGCTCTTCCCAGGGCCACTCTTTCTTGGGTCGATGTAGAGATAGAGACACTCTTGTCTGGTCAAAAAATTGTCTCATGTTGAAACAGAAAATAACTCCTATTCACTTCTTTCCCATTCACACAATCCTGAGGCACAGAACAATGTTCACGTGTGTTCCACACCGTGGCACACGATGGCTTTGGCTGTAATGAAACGTGGGCTGTGTGGTTATTCACCGTTGGAAGTAAGCTTCTGACAGGTATGTGCAGCAAGCCTGCAAATGGGTCCTTTTCCTCGGGCAGAAATCCAGAAATATCTAGCATTTTCTCCTTCCCACCCTCTGTGGCCGGACCTCAACTTGTCCCCTGACAAGGCTGCCCTCATGTACGCTTGTCACCTGACTTCATGATCTCTGCCTGCTTTGGGAGGGCCTGAGGCCTCCTGCCTCACCATATGCCCACCGTCAGGAGATTTCTCAGGACAGACCGTTTGCCAAAGTGGGTCTGTTGGCAGGCCCACAGCGTCCCAGTCCAAAGAACCTTACAAGCCTTCTGTGGCTGAGAGTCTGAGTCTTGTTGCCTTGGACAGAAGACTCTTCACCTTCCTCTTTATCTGGCCAATAAATAGGCATTTGTGTTCTACACTTTTCTTTTCCCGGGGGCTGTGTGCTGGTGCCGGGAGCCCCTACTGGGAGCCCGATGGGAGGTCCACAGCTCTCCAGACCTATGAGGGCTGCACTGTGGGCGCAGAAAGAGCTGTGAGCAGGCTCCACTGGCGGGGTCCCGGTCCACACAGGGGACGAAGCAGTGTCTGCACGAGATCCCGGCTTCTGCTCCCAGAGGACTGCATGGGGAGGCTGCTCCAGGCCTCCTTCGTCTAAGCTGATGGAATGTGCCTGAGCGTGGATTCACCTGGGCAGCTCACTGAGGAACCTCTCAGGTGTACTCGCCTCTGTTCACACCTTCTGTGTGATGCCCGATATGCATTCCCTCACCACCTGACTCCCCTGGTTGCTGGTTTGGGTTGAGTGTTTCCTTTCTTGTTGGAATGGCAGGACCGTGGGCCACCACCCAAGGTCTGCATCTGCTTGGGGCTGCCATTGCAACTTCCCCGAGCAAGAGCAAGGCAAGTGAGGAGAGGCCTAGGCACCTGCAGACCTAGAGCACCATGACATTCACTGTGCCTGCCTTCCTCCTCCACTGTCCCAACCCAGAGCAACCAGAGCCCACTGGGTCATGACTTTGGAGATTCGGGTTCTGGTCCCAGCTCTGCTACCAACCAGCACTTTCCTTGTTTGTAAAATGGGGCTGGTATCGCCCGCCATACTTGTCTTAGCGACACACGGCAGGCATCCCAGGAGAACTTGACTGTGAAAACAAGGAGCGGATACTAACCGACCTTGCCCTCTGTAAGAAAGGAATCTCAGAATAGGAGCGATTGCTCGTAGCTCTTCCCAGGACTGGGACGGTGGAGGAAGAAGGGGGATGCCAGCCCTTGGCTCTCCTCCTGGGCTTGTGAGCCAAGTGCAAGTCTGTGCTAACTGTGCACGTTCATTGTAGGAGTGAATCTGCCTTTGAGAAAGCCAACGTTGACGTGTTCCGGGTGAGGACCAACAATGTGGGCCTCATCTACAAAATCAGGTAGGAATCTGAACCCTGACCAGGGAGAGACTGAGAGGAAGGCCAGTAGATTAGGAACTAACATCACTACTGACCCTTTCTGAGTGTTGATTACCCCCTGGTGTCATTTCAGTGGTGACCAAAGGCCCAGATCTTTCCTTCCCACCCTAAACTTGCCCATTAGAGATTCACTTCTTTGGATGAAGACAGTTTGAGACAATGTATCACAAACTTGGGAAATCAGCTCTGAGAGGCACCAGTGCGGTGGTCAGGAGTGGATTCTCTGAGTCCAGATCACTGTGGTTCAAACGTCTGGCCTGTCAGTTGCTAGCTGCGGGACTTCAGGCAGTTCCTTTCCAAGCCCCACTTCCCTCACTTGTAATAATGAGTTAGGGAGGACTCAATGGGTTAGTGCTTAGACAGTAGCCCTCAGCAAGGGTTAGAGATGCCAAGTCTGTGGCATCTCTAAGATGAACTGGTGAAGTTCATCTTAATAACATATTCTATTTCATCCACTTATTATTTCAACATGTAACCATGCGAAAATTTGCTAATGAGATATTTGACATTCTTTTCTTTCACTAAGTTTTCAAAAATCTTGTGTATTTCTATATACAGGATGCCTTGTGTCAGAGAGCTTGTCCCTCTGGGGGTGTCAGTGTGAGCATGTGGGGAGGGAGAACTCTATCAGCCTGGCTGTCAAGGCAAAGCCTCCCCCACTCCCTCTCTACTACCCAGGCCCATTCATTCATGCCCATTTGTCAGGATGTCAAGGTCAGGTGTGGTCTGTGGCCTGTGACCAGGCTAGGGTCAATGCTTCCTCAGTTGAGTCCTGTTTTATCTTCCTCCCACTAGAAAGTTTAGGACCATGAACTTTCCTGGGGAAGTAAGGGACATAGGAGAGCCCTGGCACTGGCTTTGTGTGTGTGTGTGTTGTGGGGGGGTGGACAAACAGGGAAGGGGAGGGCCGGGGAGAGGGTGTTGGTGTGGGGAAAGGCAACCACTACTCTGAGGTCGTACTGGGTCCTGGGCTCTCTGCCAGGCAGAGGTCTACACCCTCATGTATGTCATATGTGACATGGGTCCATCAGGGCTGTGCTGTCTTGAGCTGTGTTGCCCCACAAACAGCGAAGGTAAGGCCTCATTGAGACTGGCAGGGAGGAGATGCGTGGCACAAAGTGAGGCCATCCAGAGGTGAAGGTCTGGGGGGAGAAACTGACCTCAGAGGAAAAGTTGGGGCTGCCAAAGCATGAGTGAGACTGCAAGAAGTGAGGGGAACTTGGGAGGCCAGACTTTGAAGAGTGAGGATCTACGTTGCCCGATACAGCAGCCCCTGGACACATGTGGCTTCTGGGCACTTGAAATGCAGCTTGTCCAAACTGAGATGCACTGGACGTATAGAAACACACCAGATTTTTGAAAACTTAGTAAAAGAAAAGAATGCCAAATAGATCATTAGCAAATTTTCGCATGGTCGCGTGTTGAAATAATACGTAGATGAAATAGAATACGTTATTAAGATGAACTTCACCAGTCCCTTTGCTTCTTTTTTAATGTGGCTACTAGAAAATCTAAGCTTATGTACATGGCCCACACGTGCAGCTCATGTGATATTTCCACGGGTCAACGTCAGTCTAGATGGCCGGTGTGTGGGGGGATCATCTGGTTGGCAGGACTAAGGCGAGTATCTTGAGGGGGCGGTCTGGGGTCTGGAAATCAGAGAGGGAAGAGAAGCTCAAGATGGTCCTGGGCAATCCTGGATTTTCTGTGGAAGGTGTTATGACCCTGTGGGTGATTCAATCTTGTATGGTATTCCCATTTTGGAGATGAGGAAACTGAGGCTCGAGGGGTAATGCTACCACAAGAACTAAATGATGGGACCCCTCTTTGGAGTCAATATCCGGGTATTCCAGTGTGGAAGGGGCATCGTCTCTGTGTGATGTGTGGGTGTCTGCTTCCGCCCCAGGATCGAGCACGACAACACAGGCCTGAATGCCAGCTGGTACCTGGATAGTGTGATCGTGACCGACATGAAGCGGCCTCACCTCCGTTACTACTTCAACTGCAACACCTGGCTGAGCAAGGTGGAAGGAGACCGCCAGTGGTGCCGTGACCTGCTAGCCAGCTTCGACCCCATGGACATGCCCCGAGGTCAGTGCCAAGGCTGGCCTGCCTGCCATTCCTCCCTGCCAGGGCTGGCCTGTGCCTCTCTCTTGCTCTGGGCAGTTCCCTGTCCTCGTGCCACTCCTTTAGGGTCTTCCTATTGGTCAGGGCCTAGCTGAGGCCCCATCTTCTTCACATGGCTTCCCCAAGCAACCTTATATGCTCTGGGGGCTCTGGGGAAGGGGAAAAGCACGAGGATTCTGAGGCCTGATGGAGGAGCGGGCTCAGTTCTGAGCATATCCTGTGTTTTTAATAACTCTGGTTGATGGGTTTCCACTGAGAGTCCTCTCTGAGGTCAAAGGCAGCTTTCCCTGTCTTCCTATTTCTTTGCCGTTCTTCTGATGCCCAAAGGAAGTGGAGCTCTGGCCAGGGCATGGCGGATGGGAATCAGAACCCACAGCGCCTAGGGCTCCTCAAGATATCCCATCTCTAACTGATTTTATGAGGAAGGGAACAACAGATTTCAAGTGCATCTTTGGCTCCAGGCCTTAAATTCAGTCATTTCAGCTCAACAGGAGGCAGGGGGACAAATCATGTAAAAACACACACGATATCCCATGACCTATTTTATCACACCTTTGTCCCCTAAAGCTCTGATCTCACCTCACCTCATATTGGACATATTTGCCTTTCCAAAAAGGGAGAAATCACATGTGGGTACCACCATCATAACACCTTGCTCACAGAGAGTCATAGACCATTAGAAGGAAAAGCATTTGATAGCCAGGAGAAGTGACTTTGCCAGGGTCACTCAGCAAAGGCAGATGCCCTCCTTAGACTCTGTCTTCCAGCACGTGCCCTGTGGTCTCCAAATTCCATCCTCTCTTGCAACCCAGCTGGGCAGAATAAAACATATCCTATGTCCCACAGCATGCCTCTGATTTCCTGCCTTCCAGCTGACCTTGAATTTGCCTCATTCCTCTGTGGCCACCATCATCATAACTTGCAACGTCACTGTTTCTTTTCTTAAAAAGATATGTTATTGATCTTTCTCTTCATAACAAAAGCCAATTTGATCATTGTAGAGAATTTATAAAACAGAAACACATGCAAACATAAGAATGGAATACCTGTAATTCTATCACCTGGATAAACATCCCTGGTGACATTTTTGTGCACTCATTTCTAGTCTTTTCCATGCATGTATAGTTTGAAAGAATGCGCTGGTCCAACATCTTGTCTTAGAGCATGTTTGTTTCTGTGTCATTAAATACTGCTCAACACTCCTGCTTGCCATGGCTGTGGAGTGCTCTGGGGTAGGCAGGTACCACCTTTGACTCACTGAACCCCTTATTGTCTGATTTACATTGTGTCCCCCTCTGCAATTTTACTGTTACTATAAATAATACACCTAAATCTTTGCACAGACAAATGATTCTTTCCTTAGAATAAATTCCTAAATAGAATTTATAGGTCAAATAGAATGTACACAATTAAGACTTTTATTTATTTTTTTTAAAGATTTTATTTATTTATTAGTTAGAGAGAGCGAGCACAGGCAGACAGAGAGGCAGGCAGAGGCCGAGGGAGAAGCAGGCTCCCCGCCGAGCAAGGAGCCCGATGTGGGACTCGATCCCAGGACGCTGGGATCATGACCTGAGCCGAAGGCAGCCATTTAACCAACTGAGCCACCCAGGCATCCCCAATTAAGACTTTTAATGGGCATTTCTGAACTGTCCTAGAAAGGGTGCATCAGTGCACAATCCCACCAGCTGTGCAAGAGCACCCACTTTCCTTGCCCTCAATACTTAATACTGTTTAATTTTCTAACTGGATAGGAGCAGGGGCTTTGTGATGTGATCTCTTTGGTTATTGGTGAGGCTGGATGTTTTTTATACATTTATTGGTTATTTGTAGTGTGTGTGTGTGTGTGTGAGAGAGAGAGAGAGAGAGAGAGAGAAGGGAGTGAGAAAATTGTCTACCTAAGCCCCATGCATGTCTTCTCACTTGGGGTGAATATCATAGATTTTTCCCAAAGACTTTATGTTTCTTTGATTCTTGATCCTGTCTCTTTACTAGGATCAATCCTTAGCAAGTTGTCAAGCTGGCTATCTTCCTCTCTGCTCTTAGGCCCCTTTTCTGCTCTTAGGCCCCTTTTCTGGGCCTTTCCCACCATTTAGTTCCTCATTCCACCTTTTGCTTTGGCCACATGAAAATCCAGGATTCCTCTGTTGGAAGAGCTTCTGAAAAGTTGCCATTAAGAATGAATTAGCATCACTCCATGGTTCTCCAACTTTCCACGAGAATCGCCTGGGGTAGTGTTCTTGCCTTGAGGGAAAGACAAGACCCGCTGACATCATCCCTCATTCAGACCACCTTTTATGAGCAGGAGGGCACTGGACTTTTAGTATTTCCAGGCTGGATTCTGGGAGAGGGAATGAAAAAGGGGATCTTCAAATATTCAATGGACTGTGTTGGTAAACAAAAGTTTAACTCTCTTTTCTTTTTTTTTTTTTTGAAGATTTTATTTATTTATTTGACAGACAGAGATCACAAGTAGGCAGAGAGGCAGGCAGAGAGAGAGAGGAAGGGAGACAGGCTCCCTGCTGAGCAGAGAGCCTGATGCGGGACTTGATCCCAGGACCCCGGGATCATGACCTGAGCCGAAGGCAGAGGCTTTAACCCACTGAGCCACCCAGGCAACCCTCTCTTTGCTTTTCACCTGGAATTATACCAACTTGATGTTTGGTTGCAGAAGGTCTCTGATGATCCAAATGGGGAAGATAATTATTTCTTTGTCCATGCAGTTTGATAGATGAGAATACTTTAAGACATGGGATATGAGCAATAAATAATAGAAGGGGATATTTTAGATGTATATTTCACCTCTTCATGACCCTCCAAGAGATGGTGGATCATTAGTTGGGTAGCCTCGCTCCCCTCTCCCCACTCCCAGGACCGTCTTCTGACATTCTAACTGATCATTAGCTGGAAGCTTCTTTCATTCCTGCTCTTTAGGGAGGATAGGTGTTCTATGCTGACCGACTGACCCTTTGACCGAGCTGACCAGCAGGTAGTGGCCGAGGTGGAGGGGCTGGACCTTGATCAGGTTTCTAGATGGTTCCTCTATAGGGGATCTCATATAACACGCTTAAAGTCACAGACATGAGGGGAGCTTGCCCTGCCTGTGGGTGCTGGTGAGCTGTGGAGCTTTAGGCCTACTGCCTTAGACAAGTGTGTCACCCGCCCTGCATGACTCAGTGCCCAACTTTTGCCGTGGAGACAACTTTTACCTCTCTGGGGTTCTCTTTAAATGTGAGAAAGTGCCCCAAATATTCCCAAGATGTTGGGGTAGATGCCTGGTCAGGGTTACCCTCTTGTTTCATGGAGCCCACTCTGACAAAGGTGAGCATGAGAAAAAAACAAGGACAGGAGGTTGCAAAAGAAGGGGGTGGACGACGGCCAACTCAGAGTTGTATGGATGGAAGATCCTAGATACAAGTTCAGTTTCTCAGTGGTTCTCAGTTGGTTGGTCAAAATCTCTACATCTGACACCTTAAGGAAACCGGGAATCAGGGCCAACCCAAACACTTCACCTTTTGGTTTCCTCTGTGTCTGATTGCCAGGTCTTGGGGATCTGTTGCTGGGCATGGGGAGACAGGTTTTTGTGTCCCCTCCACCACTGGAGGTTTCCAAACCCTAGCCACTCACATCCCATCTTCAAGATTTTTGCTTTATACAAGTACAACAACTTCCTTTATTACTTACTTATTCTTCTTTTTAAGCTCACTTTTGACAACTTATCGTTGTCTTGTACGTGTATTTTAAAAAGAAAGTGTGTATCGCTATCATAAAAAAGAACACCTGTTATCATTTGCTGTAAATATCAGTTATACATCAGCACGTATCAAAACTAATATACAACAGTAGATAACCCTCCTGTATCACCATTAGCATCCCACGTGCTGCCAGCAGCGTGCAAAATGTATGCTGGGGAGCACTACCAGCCCTGTTCTGTGAGGAAGGGAAAGTAGAAATGGGGAGGAGGAGGGCTGGTTAGATACCTGGGCTCTCCTCTTCCTAATTCCTGGCTTCATTCCATCCCTGCCATATCTCTGGGGGAGGCAAGGTGAAGGAGGGCGGGCAGGTGTTGGTTACGCAGATGAATTAACTGATGCTCAGAGAGCGGGTGATTCATCTAATATCAAACAGCCGACCACAGATGGAGCTGGCACTAGAATGCAGGGCTCATAATTCTCAGAATAGGCTTCCTGCCTGTTCCCTGGGCAGGGCAACCAGCCTGGTCCCTAAGAGATCAGGACCTGAAGGCTCATGGAGGGCAGGAGGACCAGTCTCCTATGGTCACCGGGATCCCTTTCACCGTGTGCGTCCGCACCGGTTGCTTCTCCGGCCTTGGCTTGAATCCAGCCTTCTTGACCAGTGGACAGCTCCCAATCACCGAGCTCAGCCATTCCAGTAGTAAGTGGCACTGGCTGTCAGAAAGATCTGCCGGAGATTAAACCCCAGACAGTCTTGTCTGTTGCAGCCCACTGCTGCCAAATGCCCTGTACGTTTTCCTGTCTGCCCTTCAACCACGTGAAGACAGGCTGCTCTTGGCCTCTCCTCTCGGGGCACATGTCCAGCCTGCCTCCCTGAGCCGTTCTGGTTTGCCAGTGCTCCCCAAGAATGGACCTCCAAGATGAGAACACAGTGTCCCAGATGGGGGCTCCCCAGAACAGAGTGCAGATGCCTCCCTGACTCCATCAACCTACTTCCTTTTTAAAACTATTACTATTGCAGTAAAACATGCATGAAATTCATTATCTAAAAAATTCATTTTTAAATGTCTAATTCAGTGGCATTAAGTAAATTCACATTGTTGTGCGACCATCACCACCATCCATTTCCAGAACGTCTTCATCTTCCCCAACTGAAACTGTCCCCATAAAATAATGGCTCCCCGTTCCGATTTCCTCCAGCTCCAGGGAAACTCTGCTCTACCTTCCATCTCTATAAATTTGACTACTTAGGCATCTTATATAAGTGGAATCATAGACTATTTGTTCTTTCATGACTGGTTTATTTTACTTTAGCATAATGTCTTTAAGGTCTACCTTGTCAAAGAGTGTATGGGAACCTCATTTCTTTGTAAGGCTGAATAATTCCATTACATGCATAGACCCTGTTTTGTTTATCCACTCAGCTGTTGATGGATATTGGGGTTGTTTCTATCTTCTGGCTATGGCAAATAACGCTATGATCGTTGTTGTACAAATAGCTATTCAAATCTCTGCTTTCATTTGTTCTGGGTACAGACCCAGCAGTGGAATTACTGGATCAGGAAGTAATTCTATGTTTAACTTCGTGAGGAATGGCCATACTGTTTTCTAGAGCAGCCGCATCATTTCACATTCCCACTAACAATGCATGAGGGTCCCAGTTTCTGTATATACTCACCAATGTTTTATTTTCTCGGTTTTTAAAAATGATAACCGCGATTAGTGATGTCGAGCATCTCTTCTGGCGCTTATGGGTCACTTGTACATTTTCTTTGGAGAAATGTCCCTTCAAGTCCTTTACCCATTTTAAAATTGGGTTGTTTGCTTTCATTGCTGAGTTGTAGGGGTCCATCCAGAATGTATTTGTCGATATTAACCTCTGAGCTGGTGCGATTGATTCAGAAAGATTTTCTCCCATTCCATGGGTTGCCTTTTCATTCTGTTGAAAAGAGTTGTGTTGACGCATGAAAGCTTTTAATCTTTATGAAGTCCAATTTGTTATTTTTGCTTTTGTTCCTGTGTTTTGATGTCACACCCAAGAACTCATCACCAAACCCAATGTCAATGAAGATCTTGCCCCATGTTCTCTTCTAAGAGTGTTACACTTTTACCTCTTTTAGGCCATTGATCCGTTTTTAGTTAGTTTTTGTATACTGTAGGAAAGAAGGGTCCAATTTTGGTGTTTTTGCATGTGGAGATCCAGTTTTCCTAGCATCATTTGTTGTAAAGACTGTCCCCTCCTCATTGAATGGTTTTGGCACCCTTGTCAAATATCATCTGACCATATACACAAGGACTTATTTCTGGGTTCTCTATTCTATTCATTGACCCAAATGTCTGCTCTTAAGTCACTGAACTGTTTTAATTATTGTAGCTTTGTAGGAAGGTTGGAAATCATGATGTGTAAGACTTCCAACCTTGTTGTATTCTTTTAAGATTGTTTAGATATTCAGGCTTCCCTGATGTCCTGCTTTTTATAACCAATCCTGCCTTTCCATTAACCCAATACACCATGGTGACAATACACCACATTGACTTTGCAGTCAAAGGGCTCTTACTCCCCTAGAAGAAAAGATAAGAATGTTCTCTCCACCGCAAGTCCTCGATTCTTGCCCAGGACTTCAAGGCTTCTGGAGAAACAACCTGGATTCTCCTGACTCATTCCCACGTGAGTCAGCAGGAGTGGGTGTCCCATTCTTGGCTGACTCCCCTCCACATCTGAGTCGAATGGTCCAGGAGACTTCACACCTCCTGATTAATAATCTCAGACATACATGTGTCCTATTAGGGAGTTAGAAGCCATCTCTATGCTTAGAGTGGGTGTTAGGGGTCCTGGCATTATTCTGGGGCCTGCAGAAGGCTGGCAGCCACTCGTTCAGCATGTCTGGATTGACTATCCCTGGGAATACAGTCTTGGCTATTGAATAGCTCCAGAATTGTAGTGAATTTTCCATCCTTCCATCTGCCTCTTGGCATCTCCCCATTGCCATGGATGTCTGACACTCTTCCTAGAGGATTTCTGTCTAGAAAGGCTTCCCCTCTTGACAGCCCAGAACTGAGAGAGGCACAGTAGCTGCCTTGACATCCGTACACTGAGGGCTGCTGGCCAGAATCTCAGAACAGTCTCCTAGGCCTTGAACTGAGGCATCGCCATTAGCAGTTGTCATGGGTCATGCCCCTCAACTCCTCAAGCTGCTCTTAAATGCTGGGTCTGGGGTAAGGATATATGGTCCTGCCACTCCAGTTACTTGCAATCCAGTGAGCACAGACTGCCACAGTATGAGCTACTCTCAAGGAGAGGGGAGGACATCACATGGTTCAGAGCTCCATGTCTTGAGACATAAGGGTCCTAGGTTCAAATCCCCAAAATACTGCCTTCTAGCTAGGTGACCTTTGGACAAAATACTTCTATAGTCTTGGGTCTTCATATGCATACACTGTACAAATCCACGGTGCCTCTCGGAGTTGAGGTCTATTATTGTCCCCACTTTACACCTATATCAAGGTCAAGGTAAGCATGCATAGACCACCTCCCACCTCGCCCTCTGTTTCTTAGTCATGGACCAGCAGCTCCCATTTCTCAACTTGTTTGCTCAGATTGTGTTGGCTCCAGTGTCTGGCAGACTGTGGATCTGAAAGCTGTTCTCTCCAGCACTCATAAACCATGAGGAAGTTTCAAGGGACCCATAGGAAACAGGTCTGAGGATGAGACATTCTCTCCCCACCTGCACCTTGATGGTGGTGTGGAGACCAGACAGTTGACAGAGGTTTCTGGGGTTCATGCCCTGTCCCCTCAAGACCTAGGAGCCCCAGAGTCCTACCTGACCACTGCCTGGAAGGGTTTCCCTTGCTCCCAGACTTCTGTGTTGAGTCAGTTAGAGAGAAGACTGTCAACAAAACATATTTCAGGGTGAGAGGAAACATCAGAGCCAGTTCCTTTCCCTCTGTGTGCTCCCCTTCATCCTGTGCTTCACTTTCCAGCACTGGGGGTAAAGCCCCGGCCTCTCAGGAAAGCATTAGCTGCTCCCTCACCTTGGGTTCCCCCCCTTCAAACTGTGGAGAAATCAAAGTCTGTGCCACCCACAGAAGTGGATTTTCAGGGGTTCCCCCAGCCCAGCTGCCTGCCTGGGAGGGATGTGTAGAGAATCTCACAGGCAGGGAGGAGGAACTTTTCAGCCTGTTCCTTCAGACATGATCTGGCTAATTTATGGCCAGAAGAAGCCACTGTGGCTGTAGGGGTGGGTTGTAAGCTGTTTTAAGATGGATAAACAGCCGAGAGAGCCCACATCTCATAGACTGCTGTTGGCCTCTTTGGGTGCTAACTGCTGGATATGCGTGTCTCTGGGCTCTCCAGCCAAGCTCAGGTTTCTCTGGGGTCTCCCTACCCAGTGATTTCATTCATATCTGCCAGCTTGGCCACTCAGGGGCTTGAATGAGATTAGTAAGAAACAGGCTCATGTGTGTGTGTATGTATGTGTGTGGTGGTTGGTGGGGGGTCATATGTAGACCGTGTATGAAGACCAGCAGCAGAGACAGATGGAAAGAGTTCTACCAGGGAATGGGGGCAGATAACTGGCTTCTAGTCTTGCCCTTCAATAACTGGGTGCCTTAGGTAGGTTACTGGTTCCCTCTGGACTGCTTCCTCATCTTACTAGAAGCTTGGACTAGATGTTCTCTGAGGTCCTTTGTAGCACTGGCTTTCTTCTGGTATTCTGCTAGCTAAATGGCTCCTTGTCTCCCTTCCCTGCCTCCAGGTCTCCCACCCCCTCAATTCAGTTCCCGAACCTTGATGATGTTACTTCCGGTGTGACATTCTTGGGGCCCAGCGCTCAGGTGCTCTTGTGAGTACGGTGCAGAGTTTCACAGGCTGAGAGCACAGGGCAGCTCAGGACACATCTCTGAGGCTGGAGTGGGCCAGACCTGATTAGGACAGACACTGCCTGGCTTTCTCACTGCTAATATGATGTCACTTCCTGCTTTCTGGCCAAGTAATTGTCCTCATCCCAGCACCAACCCACAAACCCTCCCACCTTAAAAAGCACTGAGATGATCACGTGGCTTAAATTAGTACTGAGCCCACACCACATCACTCGGGGAAAGTTCTGCCAACTTGGCAATGCGACAGGCCTCCGAAGCCAAGAGCTGAGTTCCAGCTGGCCTGGGGGCTGTTCACACCCCAGGGCTGTCAGAAAGCAGGCACAACAGCTCATCAATGTTTCAGACCCAGGCATTGCAGGCAGCAGAGGAGGCCCTTGTATTCAGAATGGCTGGGTCATTCCAGCCAGAATGGCTGGCTTCAGGAAGTGGGTCCTGCCCCTCCCCTTCTCCCAGCTGAGCCTATACCCTAGGCTTTCTCTGGGACAACCCTTTCCTTAAGGAGCATTTATCTTCTTTAGTGTGTTAATAGTAAATATGGCTGGAGCCAGTTTTGTGCTATGCACCAGAGACGAAGGGGCTGCTTGCAGAAGTAGCATGGGCTTGAGCAGGTGGGCCAGGCGCATGGGGTGGTCAGGAGGTTGGGAGGGGGTCTAAATAAGGAATGAACTTTTATCCTGACTCCTAGTCTGGCTTCCTCCCTCCTCCCCCCTACTTCCCTCCCTCCCTCCTTCCTTCCATTTCTTTCTTCTTCCTCCTCCTCCTTCCTCTTCCTCTTCTTTCCCATCCCCTTCTTCCTTCTCTTCCTCTTCCTCCTCCCCTCTCTCCTCTCCTCCTCCTCCTTCTTCTTCTTGATGGAGCAAATGGGACAGGTAATGCTGGGCTGAAAGCTGCCAAGAGGCCAGGGAACAGGTAGAAACTGGATTGTGTTTGTCCAGCATAATCACTGGTTTCCACTCCCAGTGATTTCATCAGGCAACTCGGTTATAATTTCATTACAGCTCACACGGTGCGGCACGGTGATTATCACACAGCTCCAGATGTGTACCCGGTCTTGGCAAGACTTTGCTGGGCATGGTGCCCACAGTGCATTTGAAGAAGGGATTGGACAAGAAAGGGATTGTGATGAACATTTTCAGGGCATGGGCAAATTTCACGGACCCGTGGTGGATTGTGATGGGCTTGCTAGAGACCGGCCCGGTGCAGAAGCAAATGCAGCATGCAAGCAGCCCGGCTGATGGTCGCAGAGAGCCCCCATCATGGCGGCTCTGCCAAATAACCCAGTAGCCCCAACTTACTCCCACAATCTATTGATGATACCGCTGGGCAATCAAATAATTGATTTTAAAAACATAGCTCTCTGGATCAGAAAGCACAAGGAACTAGTTCTGGCTTTGCCACCAGTAGTGATGAGACCCGGGGCAGAGCTCCATTCTGCTCCCATCCTTGGCTTCTTCCTCTGTGGTGGTTTCTGAGGGTCGTTTTAGGATTAACAGAGTGCATGACCAAAGAGAGAAGGAGGGGTCCAGGGCTAGCCCTCCTCCACGGGACAGAGGAAACTGGCTTTTGGTGTCCTCCCTTCTGCTGTGGATACTTCTTTCTCATTTCCCCCTCTCTCACACTTAGCTTTCTTCTGCACAGTGCTCATCTCCCCACCGTGAGCAAGGTCCCTGGACCCCCATTCTCTGCCGTCCAAACTTGGCTCTGCCACTCCACTAGTTGGGTAGGGCAGGAGCAAATGTCTTAAGCTCTGTGCCTCTATCTCTTCATCTATAAAGTGGGGATAATGTGAATTCCCACTTCATAAAGTGGTTGAGCTGATTCATTGGGGGAAATGAACATAAAGACTTAATGCAATGCCGGCTGTAGAGTAATAGCTCAGTAAATGACACCAGCATTGCGGTGGTTGTGCTTGTTACCATCCTGATGTTTTCCCGTCTTCTTCCCCCACATCCAGGCTTATTATGACTCTGAGATGCACAGACTCAAGATTATGGCCTTTCATGGGGCGCCTGGGTGGTTCAGTTGGTTAAGCCACTGCCTTCGGCTCAGGTCATGATCCTGGAGTCCCAGGATCGAGTCCCACATCGGTCTTCCTGCTCAGCAGGGAGTATGCTTCTCCCTCTGACCTCTCTCCTCTCATGCTCTCTCTCTCTCTCTCTCAAATAAATAAATAAAATTAAATTTAAAAAAAGATTATGGCCTTTCAGAAGCCCCTGAGTGCCAGGATCCCCTCTAGAATCCACCAGGCTCATCTAGACAACTGGAAATAGACTCATGACCTTGATTTCAGTGGAAGCCTGAAGGGAGAACCTCTCTTCCTCACGCTTTTCCTTCTCCCTGATGTTTCCCCTTAACCCAGCTCACACATTATCCAGTCCCCTCTGAGCTCTGTTTGCTGTGGATGCTGCCTGCGAATCATTGTTCCCTCAAACCTTCTGGAGCTGGTCCTGGGCCCACAGACTCAGAGCTGTGAGGTTTTCGGGGTGGGGGAGAGCTGGGCCAGTCCTACAGCGCTCTCCTCCTCTGAACTTCACAGCAGCTCCCCGCCCACCCCATCTGCTCCCACGTAACATTGCAGAAAATCATCTCCGGAAAGAGTGGGAGGAAGAGTTTCCAGTGAGGAATATCAGAGAATTTCAGGACTGGAAGGGACCTTATCAACTCTTCCTCCATTTTTTAGAAGAGAAAACAGAAGCCTCAGGAAGTTAAGCCACTGGTTCTTGGTCACCCAGTGTGGGCAGAGCTAGTGCCCTGGGCTCCAGATGCCACCTTGTGCTCTTCCAATATCATTCAGTGTCTCAATGGGCACTTGTTGGGAATATTTTATGGCAGATCCTTTGCTCAGGGTAAATATGTACAGGTCTTTCTCTCTAGGAACTTAGAGACTAAAAGGAGACAGTCAAGCCAGTAAATAATCAGTGCAAAAAGATAGAATGTTCTAAATAAGGAATGACCTAGACCAATGGAAGCATAGATGAAGGAGGAATCAGGAGGGCTTCATAGAGGAGGTGATGCCCAATTGAGACTTCATAGTTGAGAAGAAGTTTGTTGGGCTTCCAAACAGAATTAAGTTTTCAAACAGGTGTTTATAATAACCCTTTCCCCCCTATTTGTAGAGATCACTTTCTCAGATCTGCATTTTGTAGGCATGAAAATTGGAACTTATAATACAAATATTGCCTTGGCAATGATCCAGCTGTGGGTGACCATTCCAGCCACCAGTGGTTTCATGATGGACCATTGCCCTGAGCTCCTGGTGTTGGCCAGAGTGGTGCAGGGTGTTAAAGAAAGGGTTCCCACCTACCTGGGGCTGGATATCTATCTGGTGCTCTGCTGCCTTTGTCTTTTCTCTTCCTTAGTCCAGTCCTCAACCCTCCCTCTAGCCACCCTGACCAGCAAACTCAAAGGTTTCTGGTACCAAAGCCAGCTCGAGGGTGGAAGGGCGTCTATCAAGTGCATAGATTTTCCTTAGGTTTGTCTTACCGACTTGTGGTTCTCAACAGCTCCTTCTGGATTACATGACTTATTCAAGTGTTGGCTTTAGGTGACCTCAATATTCAGTTTTCAATTGCAAGGGAGAAAAACATGGCTATTGTAAAAATTGTCATAAGTACAAATAAGCAAGAAAAAGAATAAAATCTTCCATAACCCCATTATCCCAAAATGATAATAGCTAATTTTTATTGGACACTCACTCAATGTCAGACATTGTTCTAATCACTCTTTGTCTAATCTTCACAACACTGCCATGATGGATTTATTATTATTATTATTATTATTATATTATTCCCATTTTACAGGTAAAGCAAACTAAGTCACAGAGAAGTAATTTGCACAGAAGTGATGGACCCAAGAATAAACCCAGAGCCTTGAACTTAATTGCTATGTAGGAGAGCCCTGGAGATACTGCTGCTAACATTTTGGCAAATTTCCTTCCTTTTCTTTTTTATGCATGAATGCATTAAACACTACCTACTAATCAAAGGTGGTACTGTATTACAGTCAACTTTGTAAGCAGGTTTTATCATTTCATACTATATAATAACATTGAACAATCTTCTAACCCATTATTTTAAATGGCCGCATGGGTGAATATCATAATAATCGGGCACCCCACGATTGCCCATTTCGGGTATTATTAGGTTGTTCTCAATATTTTATTATTAATGATGCTGTGATATGCTGTGATAGACATCTTTATAGGTTATTTATGAACACAATTATTTCCTAGTGCAATTGAATTGTTATGCACAGGGATTGGGTTGTTTATTCAAGGGGCTTGTAGAATGGTAAGCCTTCTGACAGGTATTACTCACCTGCCCTCCAGGAAGGCTGTGTGGCATTCTGGTTCCTCCAGCAGGGGACGAAAAGTGCTAGTTTCCCAGCAGTGGAGTGGAGTCTGGGGTGGAAAGGGAAGAAATGGAGCCAAGATTGCTGGGGCATGCAGGTGGAAGGGAGGGGCCTACTGCAGAGCAGTGGGAGCAGGAGCCGAGGAAGCTGAGTGTTTAAGGGACATGTGCAAATGGCCCTCCAGGGCTTGACAATGAATTGAATGAGGGTGCGAGCACATTGTGCTAAAAGGAGCGATACCAGCCCCTGATATCAACAGGCTTACATCACAGTGTCTTAGGCAAATATACTAGCTGTCCATGATTTGGCAGTGAAACAAGGGACGGAGTGGTTTTTCTTGATTACCACCCAGGAACAACCACTAATGACTAAGTGATGTTTTAGTGTCCTTGTGTAACAGGACTCAGCATGGGCTTGAGCACGTGTTAGGGGCCAAAAAAGTGATACACGCCTGGAGAGTTCTGGAGGGGAGGACCACGGACCTGGCCGGGTGGGCGACATGACAGCTGAGAGAGAACCTTCCTGCTCAGACCTCTTGAGTCCAAATCTAGGCTTCACCCTTTCCAACTGTGGCAACTGGATTAGGTTCCTTTTTTTTTTTAAATAAAGATTTCATTTATTTATTTGACAGAGAGAGACCACAAGTATGCAGAGAGGCAGGCAGAGAGAGAAGCAGCCTCCCCGCCCAGCAGAGAGCCTGATGTGGAACTCGATCCCAGGACCCTGAGATCATGACCTGAGCCGAAGGCAGCGGCTTAACCCACTGAGCCACCCAGGCGTCCCTGGATTAGGTTTCTTAACCTGCTGCTTCCATTGCTTTCTCAGCAAGTGGTGACCACAGTACCACAGACGGGCCCATGTCAGTCCTCCCTAAGCGTCAGAGGCTCTTACCACTTTGTTAAGTGCGTGTGTAAGGGCAGCAAGGTTGAGGGCATTCTCCGGGAAAGCAGAGACGTTCCAGTTCTAATTGAAGAATCAGGTGAATCTGGGTGAGAGATGTGGACCTCTGGGCTGGAGGGAAGGAAGAGGAAACTTTTGGGGACAGCCAGGGGGGTGGTAGACTCGAGGCTCTGGACCTGGGAGGACGTTCCCTGCTCAGTAGCTGTGACCCAGCTCCCCGCACGGGTGCGCTGGGGTCCGCCGACACTCCTCCCGGCACCCGGGCAGGCCTGAGTCAGGGGTCTTCTGTGGCTGGGGGAGAACATTCTGCTCATCCTCACTCCCAGGGCAGCCCCGCCGGTGTCTCTCACTCGGTTCCGTGTCCTCCTCCGCGGCGCGGGTGAGATCTCGCTTCTGCAGCGTCTGGCTCCCGCTGAGCGGAAGCGATGGGTGCCAGGGAGCAGCTGTGGACTCGGGGGGGGAGGGGGGGCTTGAGGGGGAGGGGGCCCGAAGTCAAGTCCTGCCAGCCCCCTGCCACCACTCGCCCCCTCTCACCTGCCCGAGTGAATGAAGCCGCGTTCTAACCACGCAGGACCTGAGAATGCGCAAGGCTGGGGAGAGAAACACCGGGCGTCAACTCAGCCGCGCTCCATTCATGATTCCCCGCTTCCTAAAAAAGCGCGGGCCACGTGAGCTGCTGGGAGCCTCGGATCACGTTGGGTGTGGGATGGTCCCTTCCTTGGCAAGCGGGACCGAGGCTTCGTTTCCGGGCATTTGCTTGACTTCTGTCATCGGGAACGTGACGAGCAGCTCAGCCCGGCTCAGCAGCGAGAACTGGGGGATCCGGCCCACTCGTGACTGTGCCTCCCTACACCCTCTTTCCCGGACGCCCAGGGTGGCTCTCTCAGATGTGTCCTGTCGCTGATGTGTGCTGACTGTTCCAGACAGCGCAGGCGAGGCTGTGGAGGCGGCTGGCGCAGGCGGCAGCTCAGGCCTGCCAGGGCCTGCCTTTTCTGGAAGCCCACACGGGCAGCTTCCGGTTGGCCCACAGGGGACATGGTTCCTGTTTGGAGGGAGCAGGGCTGTGCCTCTGCCATGCAGGCTGCTGAGGAAAGAGGGGGCAAGGCTCGGCTGGTAGATCCCCTGGGCAGGGCAAGCAGGGCACAGACACCCCTGTGCTGTGGCCTTCAGGTGGCCACCTGTCTTTAAGCTGCAATAAATGCCATCCCTGTAGTACCCCAACTCAATTCTGTTTGCTCTGGAAGGTACCCTGGGATTATCTTAATCTCTGGTTTGTTTCCCTTATAGTATATTGTTCACATCAATCCTCAAACTACTTTGGCTTCTTTGAGCTCTCACTGATATTCAGGGAAAGGCAACCATTCTCTGAAAGGTAGTGTTGCTGGGTTTGGATACACAGGTTGTGCACTGCACAACTGAGACTATGTAAGGAGACACTTTTCACATCATAGAGGTTGTAGGTTTGTGTATTTATTATGACAATTATCCAACAGATGGCAGTAAAGTGTCTTCAGGAAGGAAGCCTTTTTCTAATTTGTAGAAAGGCACCCTATGAACTAGTGGTTACCCACTGAAAGGCCAGAGAGAAATCAGTTCAAGGGAGAAGGTTATAGCATTGATTAAACCACAGGCCAACCCTAGAACTGTCTTGGGCAACCATTCCTGCGGTCCATCACTAGGCCATATTGGTCCCATGGTTGTTCAAGAAGGACAGTGAACTTGCCAGCCCCTCCTCCAACCTGACCTTCCACCTCTCTTTCCATCTCTGCTCCTTGTTCACCCTGAGCCAGGCCAGGAGCTGAAGGCACAAAGCCTGAGAGGTTGCAGAACTGATGCTCCCATCTGTCCCCACCTTGAGGACATTGCAACCCGGGCCCCCATTCTCTACTGCACTCAGGGGAACATTGAGCTCAGCCCAGTCACCCAGCATTGTAGGGGCAAGGAAAGCTGGCCCTCCCTACCCACACTGGGCACAGGATATCTTCTCACCCCTTGCAGCCTGACAGGAAAGGGGCAACAATTCCCCAGTCTTCAAAGCCTTGGGCTGCTTAAGCTAGTGATCAGAGTGTGCTGTGCTCCCCCTGACCAGCAGCTGGCCATGCCTGCACCAAGCAGCTCCGCTCCCATTCCAGGCCACCAAGCAGAGGGTTGTCTGCGGTCCCCTGCTAGAAACACAGAACAGTGCCCAAAAGAACGAGACCCCTTGGGGCAGTGGGCGGCCAACGGCAAACAGGATGTGGGCCAACGAGGTGTAGTTTTGCCAGGACCTGGAGCTATCAAAGATTTTTACACTTTTTAACAGTTGAAAAGAAATCAAACGAATAACGTCTGATGACACAGGAGAGTCCTAGGAAGTGCCAACATCCGTGTCCATAAATAAAGTTTATTGGCACAAGACCACGCCCATTTGCTTACGTGGTTTTAGGCCGTGGGCCGCGCCTGCTCCAGAGCGTCCCCTTATCCCCGTCGTCCCTGTGCGTGGTTGCGGGCGGTCTGCCCGCCTCCAGAGCAGAGGCTCCTTTTTTTAAAAATTTATTTATTTATTTATTTATTTGACAGAGACACAGCAAGAGGGGGAACACAAGCAAAGGGTGGGAGAGGGAGAAGCAGGTCCCCCGCTGAGCAGGGAGCCCTACCGGGGGTCGATCCAAGGACCCGGGGATCATGACCCGAGCGGAAGGCAGAGGCTCAACGACTGAGCCACCCAGGCACCCCGGAGGCTCCTCTTTGTGACCAGTGATCGGAAGGCGAGCAGTAGTAGCTTTACTGTGTCCGGGAGCCTGCGTCATTCTCTTCACGGGGTCCTCACGCGGCCGTCTGTCCTCTCGCATCCGCTCCAGAGGGGTGAGTCCAGGACGGGAAGGAATGCTGAGGGAGGGAGACTGCTTTCCCACCGTTTTTATTACAGCGGATTATTGCAGTTCTTGTAACATCGTTAGTTATTGTTGGTCGTCTCTCGCTAGGCCTAAGGTAGAAGTTAAACTGTATCACAGTATGTCTAGGAATAAATAGGAAGCGACCTAGTTTCTGTAGGGTTGGGTGCCCCCAAGGGTCGCAGGCATCCACTGGGGTCTCCGTGGTAACCCCGCCGGTAAGGTGGGGGGAGGGGGACTACCCTATGGCCCATGGCTGCTTTCATGATACTCCTGCAGAGCGGAGCCCTTACAGTAGAGACCAGATGGCCTAGAAGGCCTAAAATATTTACTATCTAGCACTTTACAGAAAAAAGTTGCCCATGCGTGGCATAGAGAATGAGAGGCCATGACGTATTCTAGAAAGAGCCCTGGCTTCAGAGACAAGAGCCCTGGCTTTGAGCCCTCTCTTGCATCATTTAGCAGCTGTGTGTCTCCGGGCAAGGAGCCTTGCCCCCTGAGCCTTTGTTTCCCCATCTGTAAATGAGAACGGCAAGAGTATCTGTCCTGTCCGTATCGTGTGACCATTGTATGGTTCCAATGACATCAAGAACATGCAGTGCCTCGTGAGCTGTAAGGCCTGGATGACCATTGAGTATCACTTGCTCTGAACAGGTGGGTCAGCCCTGGCCATCCTGTTTGAGCTCTTTGCTCTCATCTGCTTTCTCTGCCCCCACCTTGTTCCCTTCTGGCCTCTGGGGCAGGGATTTTTGCAGGCCTGGAACCTTCCCTCTGGCGGATCCTTTCACCAGGATGGGCATTTTGCTCTCACGGGGACCATCAGATCTAAGGGGTGAATTCAACATATACAAACTCACTTGTGACCAGAATGGCAAGTTTGTGCTCATTGAAATTCTTATCACGGGATACTGGGGGGCTCTCATGACCACTTGGGAGGAAGGCATGATGCACTGTGCTGACAGTGTGCCAGCAGTGAGAGAATGAAGCCTTGCTTTTAGCCCATCTTGCACTTTCAACAATACATACACTTGATCACAATTTAGGGTTGGCGTGGGGCCCTAGGTCTTGTTTGGAAAAATGGCGCATCAGATAAGATGGGGTTCTGCTTGCAGAGGAAATGTGGAAGAAAAGCAGGGAGAACAGTAATATAATAAGCCTCATTGTCCATCTTCAGGGCCCTTTAGAGAGCAGTTTTCTGAAGTGTGCCTGCCCCTGCCCCCGCTGCTGCTCACACCCCCTCTCCAGTGTGATAGAAGGCTGTCTGGCACATGGGCATCCTGCTCCTCACCCAGTCCACTACATGGGGACCCAGGGCCCCATCTTGCCATAGAGAGTTCTGCAGAGGTTAGAGAACAGTCGAGCCTAATTCCAGAACTGACTTTCTCCTGCATTCTCTTCATCTGATTTTCAGACCCGTGGGCTTGGGCCCCTTGTTGACCTCAGCCAGAAAGATCTGGAAGCTCCTTCCACCCTTGTCTCCTTTGTTGCCTCATTTCAGACCCTGATGTCTGCTTCCCTGGACTTTCCTGGGACAGGGATGCCGTGTGTTCCCAGAGCCCTGTGTGGGATCCTGCTCCCCAGGCCTGCATACACCAGCCTGCAACTCCTCCCCTGTCTGAGAGGCCCCCCTCCATCTCTTGGCTTCCCTCTCTCATCTGCAGGCTGCCTTGCCTGGTCAGATGTCAAGGACTTGCAGACTGAAAGGACCCTTAGTGTTCTCACATTCTCTCACCTCTGGCTTTTTCTTTATAGCCTCCCTGACAGATGGCTCTCGACCAGTGTGTTTGTCACAAAGTGACTGCTTAGATGTCTCTAGGGATGGGAAACTCACTCCCCCAAGGGCATCCCATGCCTTTGTTGGACAGCCCTAGCTACTAGAAAACGTTTCTTTTGGTGAGCTAAAATATCCTTCTTTATAATTCAAGTGCTAAGTCCAATTCTGCCTTCTGGAATGATGCAGAATGTCTGCTGCTCCTCCCCCAAGGGCTCCCCAGCCCCCCTCATCCTTTCCTCCTGCTGTGCTGCGCCCAGTTCTTTCTGGAGTCCCGTTGCCCTCTCTGACTGAATGATGCTCAGCAGTGGCCTTTAGGTCCTCCCCGGGCCCCCATCTCATCCTGGCATCACTGGTTGGGGACAACAAATGGAGGGTCTTCCATTTCTTGTTTTGGATCTTACTGAGTGAGGTTCAAGGACAGAATTGCTCCCTCCTGGCTCAGGTTCTCAGAAGTTTAAAGATTAGCCTTCCAGGCTGTGTCTCATTGGGGGTGTCTCTCTGTGTGCCTTGCAACACTCTACATCGTGTCATCTCTAGATGGCAGCTGCTGGGCAGGATTCAAGATAGGGACTGGGGGAAATGAAGTTTTCTCATTATCTCCCCCACCTCACTCCTTTGTCCTGAGTTACTTCCCTGGGACTTTGAGCTTTAGCAAATGCCAATCAAGTTGCTTTCCAGCATACTTAGTGAGATTCTAGTATTGCCCGGCACTAGGCTAGGGGCTGTTGGGTGGGGACGGGGCGGACTATGCATGAGAAGGAGGTCCTGCCAAGACCTTTTTTAAGTTCTTCAAGAACTTGGAAGCCTCAGCTGCAGGATGTGAGAAGGCGATAGATGGTGAACTTGGAAATCATTGACACAGACAATATGGCAGAGCCCAGGAATGCAAAGGAGAAAGCCCCTGGGGGCTAAGACATCAGGAAAGGCCCGAGGGAGGAGGTGGGTGGACAGAGGGCCTGGAACTCTGGGCTTCAATTAAAACAGTTCAAATTTATTTTTATTGAGGTATAATTGACATAAAACATTATATTAGTTTCAGGTATACAAAATAATGATTTGCTCTGTGTATATATTGAGCAATGAGCATCGCAAAAAGTCTAGTTAACATCCATCACCACATATAATTACACATTTTTTCCTTGTGATGAGAACTTTTAAGATCTACTCTCTCAGCACATTTCAGATAGGCAATACAGTACTATTAACTATAGTTGCCCCGTTGTACATTACAGATCATGATTTATTTATCTTACAACCAGAAGTTTGTACCTTTTGACCCCCTTAACCCATTTCATTTACCCCCTATGCCCCACTTTTGGCAACCACCAATTTCTTGTCCTTATCTATGGCTTTGGGGTTGTTTTGTTTTTTGTTTGGAAGATTTTTAGGGGTATTTTTGTTTTTTTGTTGTTTGTTTTTTTGGATTCCACATTATCAGTGGAATCATGCTGTATTTGTCTTTCTGTGATTGGCTTATTTTAGTTAGCATAATGCCCTCAAGGTCCATTCATGTTATTACAAATGTCAAGATTCCCTTCTTTTTCATGGCTGAATAATATTCCTGTGTGTGTGTCTTTCTTTATCTGTCCTTCCATTGATGGACACTTAGGTTTTTTCCCCTTGTCTTGGCTATTGTAAATAATGCTGCATTAAACATGGGGGTACAGATATCTTTTAGAGTTAATGGAACACTTCTAATTCTTATTAACTTCACATATTGGGCATAAGAAACCTGACCAAAATTCTCCTACATAAAAAATAAAAAGTCACTGAAGGAAGGGGAAAGGGATGGGAAAATTGCCTCAGCCCTTGGAATTGTTAGCACCCAAAGAAAGTCTAGAGGAGTTTTCCTTCCTGCACCGCACAGCAACCCCTGATCTTTGCTCCCCACTCTAAGGCAGGCTCCAGCTGGGGAGACCTAGGCAGAGCTCAGCCTTTTGTCTAGTTTACATGGAGCCCATCCCCCTCACAAGGCCATGGCCAGGGCTGAGGCATTTGGGGGTTACAGTGCATGGGGTTCTGCAAATGGGGGAAAGATACAGGAAACAATATAGATCTTTAAGTGAGGTAACCACTGGGCATGCATTTGCTGCTACTCCTGGTGCCTCTAGTCTTTGGGTCAGTTATAGCCCTGACAATTTACATATAAATTTGATTTTCAGGGCGCCTGGGTGGCTCAGTGGGTTGAGGCCTCTGCCTTCGGCTTAGGTCATAGTCTCAGGGTCCTGGGATGGAGCCCCGCATCGGGCTCTCTGCTCAGCAGGGAGCCTGCTTCCCCCCCTCTCTCTGCCTGCTTCTCTACCTGCTTGTGATCTCCGTCTGTCAAATAAATAAATAAAATCTTTAAAAATTTTTTTGATTTTCATTCGCAGAATGTATTTTTTCCCCAATGCATTTTTACACTGTGATGAAGTATAGAGAACAGGTTGGAGAGGGGAGAGTAGATGGGCAGTGGGCCCAGTGAGAAGCAGTTCAATATCCAGGGGAGATCAGCTGGTGGTCTGGTTCAGTGAGGCATCTGGATTGGGACTGATTCATGCGTCCCAAGGCAGCATGTTAGTAGATGAAAACAGAAGTTCCCTCTACCTGATGTGTGCTGTGTACACCATTTAGCAATAACCATTTGACGTTTCTCTTCAGCTTTTTTGAGATATGACTTGAAACGTTGTCTAAGTTTAAGGTGTGTGGTGCGTTAACTTGACACACATATATCCTGGCAATGACCATTTGGAACCAATGTCAAGCAGCTTGTTTCTTGCTGTGTTCTTGACAGCAATGGTGACACTTCAGGCTCTGTTGGAGGGATGGGTAGGTGGTGTGGTAGCTACCTTGGGGCCTTTGTTCTTCTCTCTTCAGGATCCTAAGGAGCTGAGGCTTTCTCTGTCCTCATTCCCAGGTAACAAGTATGAAGTCAGGGTGTACACTGGTGATGTCATTGGTGCGGGGACCGATGCTGACGTCTTCATCAATATCTTTGGAGAGTATGGAGACACAGGTAATGGATCTGAAATCCTTTCCTCCCAAGCTGTGCCCAGTTCTGCTTCTTAGGTAGGATGTTCCCACCATGTCTGGCAGAGGAAGGCAGCTTCAGTCTCCTCCCTTGAGCTACAGTTTTCTTTGCGGTTGTTCATGGCCTTCCCTGGGCAGCAGGGTGCCCATCTTAATGAAATCTGTGTGTGTGATTGTGATGTGTTTTCAGAATATGGTGTTGGGGTTGGAGTCTATTTAAACTTGTCCTTCATCCTAGATGATGAACAGACCCAAGCTTTACATCAGCAAGGAACTCATTCTCACTTTATCTCCTTAAGCTCCATGGCCATCTTGTGTTATATTTTGAACGTGGCTGGGCATGGCCTGATTTAGTACAGTGGTTTGGTGCAGAGTAGAACAGGGCCAGGGATGGATAATTAGACTTGTTTTTGTAAGTGAACCAAGAACTGAGGACACAAGCATGACCACAGGTATTGAGAGGACAGTCAGGCCAGTAGAACTGAGACAGGTGGTTCTTTCCTGCTTCCTCCAAGTTGAAATAACGTAGGAGTCAGAAAAGCTACTGAGATCTGAATTTTGGATGTGATATTAAAGAATTCAAAATGTATTGCTGAGCTTAAGAAGAAAAAGAGAAATCTTGAGGTTCCAGAAATGAAGAGGGAACTCAAAACCAGAGTGTTAGGTATGAATCAGTGCTGTGCCTCTTGGAAGGAGGGAGCTTTCATGTTCAACAATCTACAGGAAAGATTTTCATACCCATTTGGGGCCAGAAAATAAGATTGCGTCCTGCCTGAAGCAAGATAGGCCAAATTAGAACCGCAGGTAAAGCCAGGAGTCCTGAAAGTTCACAGGAATATCTTCAGTGAAAAAACAGACCAGGATGTTAGGAAATATTTGTTCATCAGTACAATAACCTTATCTCTGCAAGGGCTCTAGATTAAAAAGATAGAGTTGTTGAGAAATTGATACCTTCTGCTTGCACTTGTGTGGACTTGATGTCTGATTTTACATTGCAAGTATGATTTGGGGACCCTTCCTCCCCCAGGCTCAGAAAATTGGTTCCACATCAGTAATATCCTTGGTGCTTTCAGAAGCATTTGCAAGACTGCATGAGATTCCCAAAGATAAGGTACTAGAGATGAGTTCACTTTCCAAAACTACAAAACACTCAAGGGCATAATCCCCCATGACTAAACATCAGTGCACACAACAGTCAATAATGTTAAATGCTCAAGAATTTCAGGTAATAGAGTAATCTGAGAAAAGCTATAGTTTAAACATGTTTAAATGGACTACATACATGAACAAAACAATTGAAGAAAACAACAAGACACCATGAAAAGCATAGAAAACAAATATAGGAAATGAAAATATAGTCACTAAATATAAACACTTAATGCATGTGTTGAACATCACAATTAGAAACCACTGAATAGAGACTTATGAACTATAAAATAAATATGAACAAAATACTCAGAGAAGAGACATGAAGAGTTGGAAAATACAAATGAGAGGTCATGATTCATAGAGGACAGAATAAGTGCTGACAGATGTTGAGCAGGAATTCCAATAGAGAACAGAATAGGTGAAAGGAAATATTTGAAAAGATAACAGCTGAAACTTCTTCAAAATTGAGCAAAGTTATGAATTTTCAAATTAAAGTAACAGAAGGAGTCACTGAGCAAGGTAAAGGAAAACAAATCCACATTTAGATACATTGTGGTGAAACCAAAGGCAAAGAGGAAGATCTTAAAGGTAACCAGATTTGGATACCTGGGTGGCTCAGTGGGCTAAGCCTCTGCCTTCAGCTCAGATCATTATCTCAGGGTTCTGGGATTGAGTCCGGCATTGGGCTCTCTGCTCAGCGGGGAGCCAGCTTCCCTTCCCCTCTCTCTGCCTGCCTCTCTGCCTACTTGTGATCTCTCTATCTCTGTCAAATAAATAAATAAAATATTTAACAACAAAAAAAAGGTAACCAGATTTGACAGATTATCTTCTATAAAACCAATTAGATTAGTAGCAAATTCCTCTCAACTACCTATACAAGGTGATAAATTCATGGAATGATCGCTTTAGTGTTCTGAGCAAGAATATATATCAGTCTAGAATCCTATGTCCAGCTAGGCTTTCAATAATTCCAGAGTGAGGGCAAAAATTAGTGAATTGCCATACAAGCAAAGAGAAATAGTGTTTACCACTCATAGATCTATACTTAAACAGCCACTGAAGAATATATTTTTAAGAAAGAGGAAATCATACCCACAAGAAAGGGGAAGCAAGAAAGAAATAGAGTAAAAATATTGGTATTGATGTAACAAAGTTAAGCAAGTATTAGTAAATAGTACCAATAATGACTATCACCGTGGCATGAGAAAATGTGGACCTGAAGTGCTAGAACACAATAATCTTTGAGAAGGAAGGTAGATAATGAAAGTTAAAACATAATTAGGTTCTTGGTCACAGCTCATCCCCAAGTGATAGGGGACTAGAGGTATTGATGAACTTCAGACTTCAGTAAGTTAAGTGTGCATATTAA